>JXTC01000198.1:231485-271977 GCA_002914845.1 Trema orientale
TTTAATTAAAGATCTCAAACTTTAATTAATTATTATGGACTATATTTAGTTTATTATCCATAAATTTAATCCTCATGTATATAACACTTATATACCAAATTTGTGGTCACATAAATAAATTAAGAATTTTCTGATATTTAAAGACATACCAATTATATACAAATTCAAATAGAAAAATGTCATTTTATTAATTCAGCAAATATCTAAAATATACATACTTTTAGAGCATAAACCCTAACAGTCAACATAAAAGGCGACTCTATACTTTATAGTCATTTTCTGTTTACTTTAAGCATTAAAGTCGGTCCTCTTCAAAAAAATAAATATTTTGTTAGAAAAAGACGAAAAATTAAGCATCAAAGGGGCGACTTTGACTGTACCGGCCGTGAGTGTTGTCTTCACCTTCAGGCTATCACCTCAATTCCCAAACCAAAATGAACCGGTCTAGTGTCTGTTGATTTGTAAGAACTACTAGCTAGAGAGATGAGGCCTGCGTGCTTTCTTGTGTCAATGTCTCAGCTACTTTGCTATTTATTTTTCTCCTTTAGGGAATCTTTTGCAGTTGACAACTTAGGACCGTTGGAGTTCATTACCGATATTGGCGGAACAACATTGGTTTCCCCAAATGGAAGCTTTGAGCTTGGTTTCTTCAGTCCAGGTAGTTCGAAGCTTCTACCAAGCCATTCTCCACTCTCTACCCTCTCTCTCACTTTTTCTCTCTCTAACTCGATAATGGCGATTTGAAGCTTCTAAAGCTATGACGACCACGCTCTACCTGGTTCTGAAGGTAGGATCTTGAAGCTTTGAGGATGATGTTTGTTTCTCTCTGCCTCCCACTCTCATATGCGTCGGGAGCTCGGGTTGATTTTGACGATTAACCCTAAATCTCTAGCGACGATGGTGATTTAGAAGCTCCAACAACGATTACCGGCGAACGACTCCACCAACGAGTTCAGGTCCTAAAATCATCAATTCTGTACAGTACTACTCTCATTCCTCTTTTTTTCTTTCTAATCCAATTTTGATTATAGGAGTGAGAACCGATTTGGGTGTTTCTTGACCTAAATTGCAAAATGGTCTAAGATATGGTGCTAATGATCTAGTTTATGATACATGCTTATTTTTTGTGGACTTCTAGCTAAGTCATAGCGTCTGACTCTTTTTTGGTTTGTTGAATTCTCATTTCTAGTTTGGTACTTGCTCTCTCTTAGGAAGTTTCATTAAACCGCTCTTTGATTTGTTGAAAATGAAATTCATTGTATGCCTTCAAGTTCTTGTTTCCGGTTTGGGAATGGCTTTGTGTTTATGAAGTTTCATTAGATGGCTTCTCAAGTAAATTTTTTGAAATTCATGAAGTGTATATGGAAAACAGAATTACTTACCAACACGCACTGAATCCTGCTTGCATATAATTTTATATCTGTAAGTGTTTGTGAAAATGTCTGTGAGAATTTTCAAATATTTTCTGAATTTAGTTCTTAGAAGCTACCTTAACATATTAATGAAATAATGCAAAAAGACTCCACTTTGCTCTGCTGCCGACTCTACTAGTCTTTTAATTATATAATCTAGCAATGGTTGGCACAGAAATATATTATCGTCATGGCCCGTGGATTGGCCTTCATTTCAATGGTTGGCTTCATTTGAGGGCAAGGCAACACCAGGCTTGTGACTTGGAATTTGTCCACAACGATGAGAAGGTCTTTTTCAGGTACAATGTCAATATTCTGTCGTCACAAGGGTCATCCTGAATCCTACTACTAGTGCCCGCGAACGACTTGAATGGAACGAAGCGGTGAAGTCTTGGAGCCTTTTCTCTTCTGTTCCCACAGATTACTGCGATAGCTATGGGCTGTGTGGAGTCAATGGAAACTGTGTCATAAGCTCTAACTGTTGGAAATAGGAGATTTTTAAGGCTAGAAAGGCTAAGGGAGAAACTAGAGAGAATTTTGGTGGAAGAGAGGAACTTGTATTACTATTTGAATTGTTTCTCTTTTGCTTGATTCAAATAGGGGGAGGAGCACTCTATTTATACTACTCCAAGGATGATTCTAGATGGAGTAAGAATGCTCCATTAACCACCTAATTAATTATATAATCTAGCAAATACAAGAATACTCTAGAAACTAGGATATTAAACTATGGGCTATTAGACACACACCCACCAAAATATGCCCAACTCACAATACAAGCCCAAATAACTAAATCACTTAACTATGGCCCAAAAGGTCACAACAAATTTATTTTCTAACACCCCCCTTAAACTTGATTTCTGACACCTAATAAATTTCTTAGCTTGAAAAAATCTTCATGCTTGAGTGGTTTGGTGAAAATATCCGCCACTTAGTCTTGAGTCTTTACGTACTTTAGTTGCACGTCCTTTTTTGTGACACATTCTCTTATATAATGGTAGCGGGTATCGATGTGCTTGCTTCTATCATGGAAGACAGAATTCTTTACTAAAGCAATTGCTGATTTATTGTCAATACATATCTCAGTGGGTTCATTCTGCGGAATGCATAGTTCTTTCAATAAGTTTTTTAGCCAAATTGCATGACAGACACATGATGTAGCTGCAACATACTCTGCTTCACAACTTGAAAGTGTGATGATTAGTTGCTTCTTAGACATCCATGTGAAAGCAGTGTCTCCTATGAAGAATGTAAAGCCACTTGTACTCTTTCGATCATCTACGTCTCCACTCCAATTACTATCACTATAACCCATAAGTTTATAGTTATTAGATGATGAATATCGCAAGCCAAAGTTAGTTGTACCTTTAATATATCGAAGAATTCTCTTGGCAACTTTCAAGTGAGTGGTTGTTGGAGATTCCATGTAACGACTGACCAGGCCTACAACATAGAGAATGTCAGGTCTTGTGCAAGTCAGGTAGTGTAAACTTCCAACTAAGCTTTTGTAGAGTGTTAGATCCACCTTTTCTCCTTCGTCATGCTTTGATAGTTTGACTCCACATTCGATCGGTGTATTGATAGCTTTGTAGTCATTCATTTTGAATTTCTTGATGAGCTCTTTGGTATAACCTTTTTGTGAAATGAAAATTCCATCTTCTTCTTGCTTCACTTCTATGCCAAGATAGTAACACATGAGTCCAATATCGGTCATCTCGAACACCTTTGTCATTGCTTTCTTAAATTCTTTGAACATAGATGGATTACTCTCCGTGAAGATCAAATCATCGACATAGACACACACGATCAAGATATCTCCATCTTTTACCTTGATGTACAATGCATGCTCATAAGGACATTTTTAATGAAGTTGTTATCTTAGAAGTACTTGTTGATGCGGCTATTCCATGCTCTCGGTACTTGCTTTAACCCGTAAAGAGTCTTCTTCAACTTCAGAACCTTATCTTCTTGTCCCTTAATCTTATATCCAGATGGTTGCTCAATATAGACTTCCTCTTCAAGGACTCTGTTTAAGAAAGCGGACTTGACGTCCATTTGATGAATTATCCATTTATTTTGAGCAGCCAATGAGATGATCAATTGTACCGTTTCTAGATGAGCGACAGGAGAAAATACCTCATCATAGTCTATGCCGGGTCTTTGACTGTATCCCTTCGCGACCAATCTTACCTTATATCTCTCCACTTATCCTTTAGCATTCTTCTTGGCCTTGTAAACCTATTTCACGCCGATTGCTTTGTGCTCCTTTAGAAGTGTAGCAGGCTCCCATGTATCATTTTTTGTGATCGCCTTTATTTTTTCATCCATCGCCTCTCACCTTTTTTTGCTTTAAACAGCTTAATCAAAGTTTTCATAATCAGCAAGGAGGCAAAAGAGATTCAAGTCATTTTGATTCTCAGTCACCTCAGATATCTCTTGTAAGCTCCTTAATCTTGGTATCCTTTCACTTGAATTGCTGCTTGAAGACAATCCTGGTGTTGTTTCTTGATGAGTGCTTGCCATTGGTGAAGTGGGTGGGGTAACAGGCTCTTGAGGTTCTTCTCTTGCTCCATTCTTCGTTGCTCGCTTTCTTCTTCAATGTATGGTAAAAAGTTATAATTTCTCTCTTGTGTGTGCCATTCCTAGGTGCTCTCTTCGTCAAACTCCACATCACAACAAATAATGGTCTTGCCATTGCTTAGATTATAGAGCTTGTAGCCTTTTGAGTTAGAGTTATAGCCGATGAAGATAAACTTCTCAACTTTATCGTCGAGCTTCGTTCTCTTTTCATCGGGCACGTGAGCATAAGCTATGCTTCCAAACACTTTTAGGTGAGAGATTCCAGGTTTTCTTCTGCTATAAGTTTCTTGTGGCGTCTTTCCCCATACGCTTCTTGTTGGAGAGTGATTTGACAGGTAAACTGCACAAGCTACAGCTTCAGCCCAAAACTCCTTCGGCATTCCTTTGCTCTTGAGCATGCTTCTGGCGATGTTAAGGATTGTTCTATTCTTCCTTTCTGCGACACCATTTTGTTGAGGAGATCTTGGTACATTTAAAGGATGGCGGATGCCATTATCTTCACAATACTTCTGAAACTTGTGGGGTGTGAATTCTCCTCCTCTATCAGATCTCATTGCTTTGATACTTCAGCCAGTTTCCTTTTCAACAAGTGCCTTGAACTTCTTGAATTTTTCGAACACTTCTGATATCTCTTTCAAGAAATACACCCAGGTCTTTCTTGAAAAATCATCATTAAAGAGGAGAAAGTAATTACTCTTACTGAGAGAGCTTAGTCTTATTGGACCACACACGTCAGTATGTATGAGCTCAAGCAGTTTATGGGCTCGAGAACTTGATTCTCTTGGAAAATTTCTTTTGAATTACTTTCCCAACAAGTATCCTTCACATAATTAGTCTGGTTGACTGATGAAGGGTAAACCTCGAACTATCTCCTTCTTTGCTAATAATTCTAGGCCGCTAAAATTGAGATGTCCAAACCTTAGATGCCGAAGCCATGATGAATCTTTGTAGCAAGCCTTTAGACACTTTATCACGTCATTTTGAATGTGTAACAAGAACATTCTATTTCTTGTCATTGGCACTTTGGTGATTAACTTGTTTCTATTGTCTCTTAAAGAAAGACTATTTTCTTTCATGTGAATACCATAGCTTTTCTCTAAGAGTTGGGCAAGACTCAAGATATTACTCTTCATGTTAGGCACGTAGTAAACGTTTGGAATAAACTGATATTCTCCATTTCTCAAGTGTATGAGAATTTTACCTTTGCCCTTTACTGCTGCCTTGGAGTCATCTCCAAATGAAATATTCCCGGTCACCGACTCGTCAAGCTCTATGAACATATCCCTTCTTCCACACATATGATTGTTTGCACCACTGTCAAGGTACTATATATTTTCTTGGCACCCATTGGTCTCTTTATATGCTAACAACAACATATCTTCCTCTTGTCTTTTATCTTCGCCGTAGTTGGTTCTCTCTTGCACCTTCTTTGAAGCTCTGTATTCGGAAGCGTAATGACCATATCTTTGACAGTTGTGACACATGATATGGGACTTGTCATGCCAACGCCGTGGGATACGTCTTCCACGACCTCTTATTGAACTTTCTCTTCTATCTTCATTTTCATAATTATTGTTGAAGCATCCTCTTCCTCCTCTTCCACGTCTGCGACCTTTTCCTTGGTCACGACCTCTTCCACGTCCTCTTCTATTGCTGAAATCTTCTTCTTTCTCTTGGAGTTAAGCCTTGAGGAGCTGTTCATTGAAATTTTGCATCTTCTTTTTCTTTTCTTCGTGGACTTGCAAGGAACCCAAGAGTTGTTCTATCGTCATGGCTCCTAAATCTTTTGTTTCTTGAATGACAGTAACAATATTCTTGAATTTTGGATCTAACGATCGAAGAATCTTTTCCATGATCGTAATATTTTCTAGTTTCTCGCCATTTCTTTTCATTTGATTGGAAATGGTTAGAACTCTAGAAAAATAGTCAAAAACTAACTCAGTCTCTGTCATGTGCAACAAATCAAACTCTCCTCTTAGAGTTTGAAGGTATACTTTTTTAACTTTCTCTTCTCCCTTATATGAAATTTGAAGTTTCTCCCATGCTTCTTTGGCGGTGGTCGCATTTGAGATTTTCTCAAACCCATCGTCATCTAAAGCTTGGTAGATGAGGAAGAGAGCCTTTTTGTCTCTCTTTCTTGAGTCTTTTGAACTATTCCTCTGTGTTGCGGATAGTATCGTCTCATCTCTTGGCTCTTCGTAGCATTTCTCTACTATATCCCAGACATCATGTGCTCCAAAGAGGACCTTCATTTTGATAGTCTAATTATCAAAGTTGTTGTCATGGAGTTGTGGAACTTGAAGAGATGCTAAGCTGCTGGTAGCCATAACTCTTAATAGAGTGAGCTTTTGAAAATTTTGACTACACAAATGGATCTGGAACGTCGAAAAACCTTAAGATTGACTAGTATATCGATTTGGTCAAAGTCAATGGTCAAAGTTAACCACTCGGTCAACGGTCAACGCCGGTCAACAGTCTGGTCAATGCGTGGTCAACGGCTCCAATGGCTTAGTCAATGGTGCGGTCAAACGGCTCTGACGGCTTTGTCAATAGCTCGGTCGAACGGCTCTGATTCGGCTCAATTCAGTGAGTTGACTCAGTTTGTAGCAGCAAACTTCCGACGACTTGTTCAGACTCGTTTGGACTCCGATTGGGCTGATTTTTGCGGCAGCGTGTTCATCTCGTCGAGCTCTTCGATTTGATATATAATGGTGGTATGTTTGGAACAAATGGCTAATACTCTCAATCTCAAGAATTCTTTTCTGATGGGGAAGATCAGTCAAAGCTGCAACTACAGAGCATACTTAGAATTTCAAGAGAACTCACAACCTTGCTCTGATACTACTTTATTAGAAATAGGAGATTTTTAATGCTAGAAAGGTTAAGGGAGAAACTAGAGAGAATTTTGGTGAAAGAGAGGAACTTGTATTACTATTTGAATTGTTTCTCTTTTGCTTAATTCAAATAGGGAGAGGAGCACTCTATTTATACTACTCCAAAGATGATTCTAGATGGAGTAAGAATGCCCTATTAACCACCTAATTAATTATATAATCTAGTAAATAGAAGAATATTCTAGAAACTAGGATATTAAACTATGGGCTATTAGACACACACTCACCAAAACAAGCCCAACTCACAATACAAGCCCAAATAACTAAATCACTTAATTATGGCCTAATGGGTCACAACAAGTTTATTTTCTAACACTAACCCGGTCTGCCAATGTCCTAAGGGTTTTAAGCCTAAGTCTCAGGAGAACTAGAATTCAATGGTTTGGGCTGAAGGTTGTGTAAGGAACACTCCACTGAGCTGCCAGGATAAACAGAAAGATGGGTTTATAAAATTTGCTCAGTTAAAAGTTCCGGAGACTAAGCATACTTGGGTTAACCAAAGTATGGTTCTAAAGGAATGCAGGGCCAAATGCTTGAGCAATTGTTCTTGTATGGCTTTCTCAAATACAGATATCAGAGGAGAAGGCAGTGACTGTGTTATTTGGTTTGGTGATCTAGTGGACATTACAAAAATTCCTGGTGGTGGGCCGGATCTATACATTCGAATGCCAGCTTCTGAACTATGTAAGTACCTAAGTTGAATGTACTTTGATCTAATAATGCAATTCCAATACATTTGAGTTTACTATATTTGGTCTGTTTAAACTGCAACTTGACTTCATTTTGCTCCTCTGTCTTGGCATAATTACCCCCCCCCCCCCCCCCCCCCCCAAAAAAAAAGGTAAAAGGTGATGGTAAAGTGAAGGCAATATTGATCGTTGTAACTGTTATTGGAGTAGTTGCTGTGATATTATCAGCTGGCTACTTCATTTGGAAAAGTTCGTTAAAAGGTAATTTATGTTAAGCTCATATATTAACCGAATTAACTTGTCTAGGCTCCTCTTTTTTTCTGTTTGAATCTTATATGAAGAATCTTAAGAAATATGTATTTTAGCAAAAGGTAAAAGAAGAATTCGAGAAAATGGAATTCAAGAAAATGGCGGCCAAGAAGAAGACTTGGAGCTCCCCTTTTCGATCTATCTACGATATCTACTGCCACTGATAATTTCTCTGACATGAATAAGCTTGGAGAAGGTGGCTTTGGACCTGTATTCGGAGTAAGCTTTCTACTGCTAGTTTATTACAGATATGAAGCTTAGAAAGAAAGTACCAAAGAAAAATGAGAAGAGGATGTTTACAATACTTTTTGCTATGATGTTAGGGAAAGCTACAAGATGGGCAAGAAATTGCAGTAAAGAGACATTCAATGAGTTCAGGACAAGGAGTCAACGAGTTTAAAAACGAAGTAGTACTTATTGCCAAACTTCAACATCAAAATCTTGTAAAGCTTCTTAGTTGCTGCATTCAGGGAGATGAGAAGTTGCTAGTTTACGAATATATGCCTAACAAAAGCCTTGACCTTGTCATTTTTGGTTGGTATCTTTTTATACAATTGTTATTTTTGGTGTTTCAAAACAAACTTTTGGTGTATATAATTATGTTTACTAACTGGATATTTTTCAGACCAAATGAAAGCTAGACCATTAGAGTGGTCTCAGCGCTTCGAAATCATATGTGGCGTTGCTCGGGGGCTACTATATCTCCATCAAGATTCAAGATTGAGAATAATACATAGAGTTCTCAAAGCTGGTAATGTTTTACTTGATAGTGAGATGAATCCCAAAGTTTCAGATTTTGGGATGGCTAGAACTTTTCGAGGAGATGAAATAGAAGGAAACACAAATAGAGTAGTGGGAACTTAGTGATTATTCAAGCAATGGTCTCTTAATATGTATAGATCTACTACTTTTCCAATTGATGAGTTTAAACTGATATCAATGATATCATCTGTGCAGTGGTTACACTGCTCCAGAATATGCTCTCAATGGCTTATTCTCAATAAAATCAGATGTTTTTAGCTTTGGTATAGTAGTGTTGGAGATTATTAGTGGAAAGAAAAGTAGATCAATTCGCCCTGGAAATGACAGCCTTACCCTTACTGGACATGTAAGTGTTTAATAAAAAGAAAAAATACATCATTTTCTCAAGACTTTAATTTGAAACCCCAACCTGAATGAGGCATTATTTGAAGACATTAGTGGATTTCTTCAAAGTCGAAAAAGCAGATTATGAAGTTGTGAAGAAGTATTTCAAACTATATATTTGTTTCATAATTGTATATTAGTGATGGTATATAGTACTGAATATATTTCTTAATTTTTTTTAGCATAATATGATGATAATGATGAATGGTTTTTGTTTTGAATATGAATCGATCTATCTAGGCATGGAAATTGACGAAGGAAGGCAGGGTTGTTGAAATAGTTGATGGGTTAAACTATTCATGTAATTTATGTGAAGCATTGCGTTGCATTCATATTGGTCTCTTATGCGTGCAACAATATCCTATTGATAGACCTAACACGTCTTCTGTTATTTTAATGTTGGGCAGTGACTGTGCATTGCCTCAGCCCAAGCAACCAGGCTATTTTATGGAGACAGATCAATCACCACAAGGGTTTTCTAACTCAAACGACATAACCATGTCAATACTAGAGGCTAGATGATAATTACTGTTGTTTTGACCTTTGTCTTTTTTTTGACATGTGGTGTAATTAAAGATTAATAACCGCTCGTGTTTTCAGTGGCCTTTTGTTCTCAAACGCAAAGGATATAATTTGTTCATGTCCACACAGTATTTCTAAATTTGTAGTTGCAAACTTACAACAATGAGAACACTTTTCAATTCAAAAAAAAAAAAAAAAAAACAATTGTCGTTTTTCTTTAAGCAAAGGACACATGTATTTTAGCTATGGGATAATCTGACATGTCATTATCATAATGCCGTTTTGTTCTGAAAAGGCAAAAAGATAAAACGACCAGTCAATTTTGAGTTGATTTGTTACTTGACATGAAGGAGCCATTGTTTTCAAGGTACGAGATACAACGACATATTGTTTTAATATGGTTTATACCACGGCACTCATTGAACTTCTATGTTTTTAATTAATACTTAATTTTTTTTATTAAAAAATTTTTATTGAGCCCCACTGAAAAGAGCAATATTATGGGACACCAGTGGCGTCCAGCACCACAATGATATGTCTGTTTATCATGTGCCCCACTTAAATTATAATTATGATTAGCCAGTGACAGACTAACATATCATTGTGGTACTGGGCACCACTGTTGTCCCATAACATTGTTCGACTGAAAAACTATGATTCCAAGTGGCTGAGTGCTATTAAAGAAGCCCAACCATATTATTTATGTATATAGTTTGTTTTTATGGTGTAAACATGACCTTTATTCACACATTTAAAAAATGCTCTTTTCTTAATTTATGGAATGTTGTTTGATAGTAATTAAATCATCATTACTAAAAAATTTCACGATGATTTTGTTTTCGTTCAAAAAAAAAATCATCATTAAAACATTTATTCACACATTTTATTCTTCTCTTGTTTTTAGTTATCCAAAATAGACCATTTTTTTTCATTTAAATAAAAGCCTACCTGAAGAAGCATCAAGAGAAAAGAGGAATCCTTATTCGGATGTCACTCAACTACTTTGATAATCATTGCTCAACAAGCCCAGAAAGACCAAAATTTTTAATAATAAAGAGAAAATTAAAGAGTTAAGACTTAAAGACAACTAGCCTGGAGGCAAACAAAATAGTAAAAGACCTAAATAAAGGAAAGTAAACTAGCCTTGCTAAAACCCGATCAGGCAAAACCCAGTGGAAAGAAAACTGACCAGTTAGAAAAAAGTACTCAAACTGGATTCAATAATGAATTGATGGATGGGTGGTTTTGATTCTTTTGAATATTAACCTACGCATACGCATGGAAATTGACGAATGAAGGCAAAGCAAGCTAAGAGAACTACTTTATGAGTGCTCAAGGGATTCACAAAATGCATTTGAAGTTATGCATTGTAGGCTTGTAGCCATGTTAGGTCTCTTATGCTGACAGCAAAATCATGTGGAAAGAAAAGGAAGCAATGATAGGGCTACCCTTTTTCAGTACTTTTCTTTTTCATTATTCGACGTATGAACCTCATTAAGATTTATTATATTATTGAAATGTAAGATTTTTCAATAGAGTCTACATATTAAATATTAAACAGACGACATGAGAGTGAAAATAAGAGTAAAAAATAAAAACATTACAAAAGCCAATTGTTATAAACACTCCTCTCCGATTTCTTATCGACGATCTGCATCTATATTCCAATGGGAATCAGCTCCAATTATACTAGAAATTGTGCTTGGGGGCCAAGCTTCTAGAAGCTAGATGACTTTAGTGACTCCTAAAACCATCGATAGGTTAAGATATATGTGGCTGTCCATTTAATTTAATTCTTTAAAGGGTGACCCCACCATTTAACCAAGAGTCGTGATTGATTATTCAACTCTCTCTGTAAACATTTGTCGCGTCGAATATCTGTTAGCTTGTGCAATAATATCCACTGGACAGACTCGTTTTGATATGCTAGGCAGTAATGAAGTACTGAATTGCAATACCCCAATACCAAAAAAAGAAAAAAAGAAAAAAAAAAGTAGAGACATTAAGCAATAAAAGTTTACCCTGGATCATCTCCAACAAACGACATAACCATGTCAGCACTCGAGGCTGATGATGATTAAACGACAATCACACCAAGTTAATGTGCGGCAGCAAAAGATTCATGACTAGCAAATATTAAATTTAAGTTACGCATTTTGTATATCCGGTTAATGGCAACTGGCCTTGTGACTTGTTTGCACATGATGTGAAATATCTTACTGAAGTTTTTATTTCTTATTTTATTTTATATATATAGATAAATAGTCAATGTAGTCTAAATCAACAGAAGAGTCGACATAAACTTCCCGATGCTAACCCGTCGTTCGCTGTTACGCATTAAAATCAAAGTCTTATTGTCAAAAATAATTGCTGCGAGTTAGACATAGGCAGAGGAATTTTCATAGAAAAGTTGAACAATTGAGCATTATTAGGCGACTTTGACTTTACTAAGGGGACCAGAGGAGTTATGTGGGGTACGAAAATGTGGACTTAATTGCCTTGACATTCATTTTACCATCCCAAAACGCAATAAATGGTCTATAGTACGTTGATTTGTAAGATACTAGAGAGATGAGGGCATCTTTCCTTTTGTGTTCATCTCAGCTAATTTGCTGTTTATTTTTCCTCTTGAAACCATCTTTTGCAGTTGACAGGTTAAGACCATTGGAGTCCATCAACGATGGCGGAACCTTGGTTTCGCCAGATGGAAGCTTTGAGCTTGGTTTCTTCAGTCCGGGAAGTTCGAAGAATCGGTACGTGGGAATTTGGTACAAGAACATCCCAGTTCAAACTGTCGTTTGGGTTGCAAACAGGTGCAGTCCAATAACTGACATTTCGGGTTCGTTGACTCTAAACAGATCTGGCAACCTTGCTCTTTTGGGACAGAACAAGACTGTCGTTTGGTCATCGACGATGACGACGACGAGTTCTATAAAACAAGCCTTAAGGCCAATTCTTCAGCTTCTGGATTCTGGAAATCTTGTCATCAGAGATGAGAAACATGGAAACCCGGAAACTTATTTGTGGCAAAGCTTTGACTATCCCTCGGATACATTGTTACCTGGGATGAAAACGGGGTTTAACATAAGGACAGGGCATAAGTGGTATCTATCAGCTTGGAAGAATGCAGATGACCCTTGTCCTACAGATTTAACTTGCGGGATAGAGCCTCACGCCTACCCTGAATTATCCATACGCAAGGGTGAAAAGGAGTACTACCGTCATGGCCCGTGGAATGGCCTTCACTTCAGTGGCACGGTTCATTTGAGGCCTAACCCGAATTCCGAGTACGAATTTGTGCACAACGATGAAGTTTTTTTCAGGTACTATATCAAGAACAAGTCAGTCCTCACAAGAATGATCCTGAATCCTACAACTAGCGAGCGCGAACGACTTCAATGGAACGATGAAGTGAAGACTTGGAGCCTTTTGTCTTCAGCTCCCACAGACTACTGTGATAGCTATGGGTTATGTGGAGTCAATGGAAACTGTGTTATAAGCTCTGACCCGGTCTGCCAATGCCTTAAAGGGTTTAAGCCTAAGTCTCCAGAGAACTGGAATTCAATGATCTGGGCTGAAGGTTGCGTAAGGAACACTCCACTGAGCTGCCAGGACAAAGAAAAAGACGGTTTTATCAAGTTTTCCAACTTTAAAGTACCAGATACTAAGCATACTTGGGTCAACTGGAGTATGAGTTTAAAGGAATGCAGGGCTAAATGCTTGAGCAATTGTTCTTGTATGGCTTATTCAAACACAGATATCAGAGGAGAAGGAAGTGGCTGTGCAATGTGGTTTGGTGATTTAATTGATGTTAGACAAATTCCAGGTGGAGGGCAGGATCTATATATTCGAATGCCAGCTTCAGAGCTATGTAAGTACCTAACTTTAAATAAATTTTGATCCCATAATACAAGATCAACATATTAAAATTAACTACTTTAGTGTGACATATGTATATTTGACATGTTTAAACTGCAATTTGACTTTATTTTGCTCCTCTTTCTCGGAATAATTACAAACAAAAAAGCAAAAGGTGATGGCAAAGTGAAAGCATTGATCATTGTAACTGTTATTGGAGTAGTTTCTGGGATGTTATCGGCTGGCTATTTCATTTGGAAAAGGTCAATCAGAGGTAATTAATATAATCTCATATTTAGGCTGTTCTTGTTTTCTATTGCCTTCTTATATGAAGAACCTGAGAAAATATAGAATATATATATATATACACACACACACATATATCCATTTCAGAGAGAAGTAAAATAATATGTCACGAAAATGGAGGTAAAGAAGACGACTTGGAGCTCCCATTGTTTGATCTGTCCACAATATATACGGCCACTGATAACTTTTCATTTCACAATAAGCTTGGAGAAGGTGGCTTTGGACCTGTATACAGAGTAAGCTCTTCACTGCTAGTTTATTAAAAATATGAAAGTGAGAAAATATTAGAAAAATGACAAAAGGGTGTTTAGCAGTTCTTTTTCGTTTAAGTTGTTCAGGGAAAGCTAGAAGATGGACAAGAAATTGCAGTAAAGAGACTTTCAATGAGTTCAGGACAAGGAATGAAGGAGTTTAAAAACGAAATAGTACTTATCGCCAAACTTCAACATCGAAATCTTGTAAAGCTTCTCGGTTGCTGCATTCACGGTAAAGAAAAGCTACTGGTTTACGAGTATATGCCTAACAAAAGCCTTGACTCTTTCATTTTTGGTTAGTATCTTTTGGGACTACTTTATTCTGTCAAGATGTGAACATAACATAGAAGAAGCTTTTCTGTTTAGTATGTAAAACAAAGTTTTGGTGCAAGTAGTTTACTAACTTGGTTTTTTCAGATGAAAAGCAAGCTAAGTTATTACAGTGGCCTAAGCGCTTCGAAATCATATGTGGCATTGCTCGGGGGCTGCTATATCTCCATCAAGATTCAAGATTGAGAATAATACATAGAGATCTCAAAGCTGGTAATATATTACTTGATAGTGAGATGAATCCCAAAATTTCAGATTTTGGTATGGCTAGAACTTTTGGAGGAGATGAAATAGAAGAAAACACAAACAGGGTGGTAGGAACTTAGTGAGTACTATTCTGGCAATGATCTCTATATGAATCTAATTGTCTATTATTTTTTAAGTTGATGAGTCAAAATTAATATCAATGACTTTATGCATTGCAGTGGTTACATTGCACCAGAATATGCTTTTAATGGTTTATTCTCCATGAAATCCGATATCTTTAGCTTTGGTATAATGGTATTGGAGATTGTAAGTGGAAAGAGAAGTAGAGTACTTCGCCCTGGAAATGACAGCTTTACGCTCACTGGACACGTAAGTGTTACAAAAACAATTATATGAAATTATCAACAAATATTTAAACCATATATTTTGTTTCATAATTGTACGTTGTAAATAATCAAAATCACTTAAAATGAATAAATATTTAAAACTAACATAAAGTTTTGTTTCATAATATTACGTTGTGGATGATCAACTTACTTGGAATTTTTTAAAGATCCTGAATGTAATTGGTTTTTGAATATGAATTTTAGGCATGGAAATTGATGAAGGAAGGAAGGGCTGTTGACATGGTTGATGGGTGCTTAAAGGATTCATATAATTCGTATGAAATAATGCGTTGCATCCATAATTGGTCTCTTATGCGTGCAACAATGTCCTGTGGATAGACCCAGCATGTCATCTGTCGTTTTGATGTTGAGCAGTGAATGTGCATTGCCACAGCCTGAAAAACCAGGTTATTTCATGGAGACAAAATCACCACAAGTGTCTTCTCAATCATCTTCAACAAACGAAATAACCATGTCAGTACTAGAGGCCAGATGATGTCCATTGTCGTTTGATCATTATTATTTTTGAAAGAAATACGACATGTCGCCTAATTAACAGTATAAACTTTGTGCCTTTTTGGAGAAATTATCGTTAAAATACCCTCTATTTGTTTAAAACAAATGTAAAAAAAATAAATAAAAAACCTCGTGTTTTTAGAAATTCAAAATAAGTATCTTTCTATTTAAGAAAAATTATCACTAAAATACCTTTTATTTTGAAAAAAGTGTCAAAAATAACCCTTATACTATGTTTTTCATGTGCGAGATAAACGACATATTGCTTCTAATAAAGTTTTCTCCCCTTAATTCAACAGATCAGGAGATGTCACTGAATTGATAATTAATACCCAGATGCTTAGCCCACTGGGTGTAAGCCCTACTTGGAAAATAAAAATAAAATTAAAAAAAAAAAGAAAGAAAAAACTGGATGCATTGTATAACTAAAGTTTACACTAGAGTGCGACCGGGGTGAACTACACCTGGGATTGGTTTTTTTTTTTTTTTTTTTCTATTGAGTGAGCCGGGGGGTCTGGGATTGGTTTTTTTTTTTTTTTTTTCCCTGACTTTTTTGGATCTGGGATTCGTTTCAAGAAAGGAATAACTCATCTAATTATTCTTTACCAATTATAACGCAACAGTTTAATTGACAATTGGTCGCAAAAATTTGATAATTAACTTAATATCTATTAGGTTAATTCCACCGTTGATCAATGAATTAATCCTTATAGTATTCTAGTTCCTAAAATTTTAACTTTTGATATATATATATATATATGGGCACCAATCCAGTAGATTTTTTTTTTTTTACCTATGCATAGGTATCAATTGGGCTAATGAAAAAAATTTTTGCACATTTTTTTATATTAAAAAGTAGGAGAGAGAAGAAGCATTAATGATGCACGTCTTTTCATATATCTCATTTTAGCCGTTAGATTATTGTTAGATGATGATCTAACGGCTAGAAAAAAAATACCTATACATAAGTAAAAAAAAAAAAATACCTACCGGATTGGCAACCTATATATATATATATAGGGTGATGTTTCAATGAGTATTTTTGTTTTTGCTCCATGGATGGGTAAGTTTGACTAATTTGGAAATAAACCTATGATAACAAGTCATCTCATTCAATATATTAATTTTTAATTCTTTTTTATTTATTTTCTTTTTGAAAATTTAATTTAAAGTTTAATTTTTTAATTACCTTTAATTTAAAATTATATATACTATTGTATCTTTAATATTTCATAAAATTCTTTTTTTACTGTACAAAAGGTAAAATTCAAGGTAGTATAATTTTCATATTATGAATAAGTTGTTTTCTTAAATAACAAAAAATAAATAAAGCAACTACATTGAAAGAAAATTTGTTTTTTAAACAAAAATATGCGTGAAACAGATTAAAATTTGCACATCTTTTATTGTTTTTATTTTCTAACGAATAAGATAGTTGAAAGTAATTTGGGATTATTAAATTTTTTTTACTAGTTTCATTTTCTTATTAAAAAAAAGAAAATAAAAAGAAATTGACCAACTCATCAGGTTACCCATCTTTTTTATTTTAAATAACTTTCTATATTTATATATGTATTAATTATAATAATTTTTTTTAGTAAATCCACTAATATTATTTTAGCCATTAGATTAAAATCTACTGGCCCAAATTAGAGTACCCATCCATGGAGTAAAAATAAAGTTCAAACTTTGCTTTAGCATAATGATCGACTCGTAATTAATATAATATCTTCATAAATCGAACAGCCTAAATAGTACGAACAGAATTCAATTTAATAATTAACTATTTATAACTTATTAATATTTGTTTTACGGAATAGTCAAGGCTGCAATAGTAACAAAGTTTAGGGTAATACATTATTGTCCAATTTGGAAAATAAGAGATCAAAAGGTACTTTAATAACTATAAATCGAGGGCATTAATAAGATTAACCCTATCCATTAGTCTAAACAACATTATGGAAATTTCTTTCATTTTATCTTATGTAGGAGAAAATTATGGATTTTTGTTTTTGAAAGGAGGAGAAAATTATGGAGTAATAGTTGGTGCAAGTCAAAGTAGATAGAAAAGTTATTTTGACTCACCTCTTAATCCTAATAGGTAAAGTTTTGAGAGATTTGATACAATTTAATAACTCATCTGACTACTAATTCTTGTCCATCTCTATCAGTGCTCCTGCTCCCCATTTCTTGCGGGTTAAAAAATCTTAGTTTACCTATTTTATAAATTTTGCCCTCGTATGTCAACATATTGTTGACGGGATAAGATAGCTGGATTGACCTTTTTACAATTTTGTTGTATTTACCCTCTTTTCAAAAACATTTCCGTGCTTTGTTAGTTGTTACTCGTTGTTTTACAAAGTCTTGGTCAAGATATCTAACAAAGTTGGCATTCACTGTAAAACTAATATGGACTGGTTTAAGAAAAATGCTTGATTCATGTTCTATTCATTTGTCACAAGAAGTATGTCGTGCTATAAATTCTGGATATCATATAAGAAATTTAGCTACTATACCAATTGCCAACGCTAAAGAGTGAGTTATCATTTTCCTACACACATTCTTATACTGAACTATTTTAAAAATTACCCACTTCACACTACAAGAAAAAGGGTCTATAGCAACGAAAAGTAGATCAGATTATCGCTGCTATAGACCTATAGCGGTGACAAAGTCGTCGTAATTTTATCATCGTTATAGGTCCATCGATATAGATCCCCTATAGCGACAACATATTTTGTCGCCACTATAGATGACGTCGTCGCTATAGACATATTTTTTTAAAAAATATGTATATATATAAATTAATACCTATAGCCATGACAAATGTCGTCGCTATAGATGTAAGAGATTTAAAAAAAAAAGAATTACAATTAGTTTAATTAATCTAAATTAATTCTTAAATCATTATTTTTAAAAGAGAAACAATAAAGTTATGCACACAAGAATTAAAATCAAAGTAAAAAATATACCTCAAAATCGAAGTCAAAAATTAAAACAAATACTCTTAAAGAAACATATTCTATACTCTAAAATCAAACTATTAATAAATTTTATAAACCAAAATATATATTTCACAAAAAGTATATTCAACCTCAAATCAATAAATGCTCCACAAAATTATAACACAAAATCCACATATTCATATAAATATCTAAAACATTAATTAATCTATATATTTAAAAAATAAATTAAACTACATTAGAATTTAGGGAAACTTACCTCTCCGATGAAGAAAAAACTTGAAATTCAAAATAACACAAACCTGAGTAACAATTAATCAAAGAAACAAAAAATTAATATTTATAACAAAATATTTACATAAATACATAAAATAAAAGAAAACTAGATATGCACATATACATATGGGCACCAATCCAGTAAGTTTTTTTTTTTTTTTTTTAATCTATGCATAAGTATTAATTTGGCGAATAAAAATTTTTTTTGCACATTTTTTTATATTAAAAAGTAAGAGAGAAAAATAGTATTAGTGATGCATGTCTTTTCATGCATATCGTTATAGTCGTTAGATCAGCTAAAAAAAAATACCTATACATAGGTTAAAAAAAAATACCTACTGGATTGGCAACCTATATATATATATATATATGAATATATATTAATGAGATATGAGAGAGAGTGGGAGAGAGAGAAAATCGGAGAGAAAGTATGAGAGAGAGTGGGGTTTAGAGTGAGTGAGTGAGTGAATGAATGAGAGAATAGAAGAAGAAAAAAAATATTTGAGTTTTTATTTTACAGCATCTATAGTGACGACATTGTCGTCATTATATATAGTATCGTCGCCGCTATAGCCTGAATGGCATCGTTTTATTCAAATTTCGAAATTAAGCGCGGTAAACTTTACTGCTCAAAATTTCATTTAAAACCTATAGCGACGACTTTTTATCGTCGCTATAAGTAAAATAAAATAATTTATTAATTTTTTTAAATTTAGAGCGGTAAACATTACCACTTAAAATTTTATTCAAAACCTATAGCGGTGACAATTGTTGTCACTATAGGTTAAATATATTAAATTAATTATTATTTTTTATTTTTATTTTTTTACATTAAAAAAATTAAAANAATTAAAATTTATTAAGCAAACCCTATAACGACAACATTTGTCGTCGCTATAGAGCATATAGTATAATTTTTGGCGTGAAATATGGCGCTATTTTTACCTACCAAAACTATAGCGGTGGTATTTTTATGTCGTTGCTATAAAGGACCCTATAACGATGACATGATGCCGTCGCTATAGGTTTATTTTCTTGTAGTGTCATACCATTTAACTAAGAAGGTAAAAATCATGCCATCAAAAAGAGGGTTATTTCATATATGTCAATTTCACTGAATGGCCGGCGGTGTACTACGATGCATCAGCCCAAAATGGACTGGGTTCATCTTTGCAATAGTACAGGGACTAGATTGGGAATTTGCCGTTTAATATTTAATAAGGTGACGTGGGCTTGAGATTGAAAACCTACCGAATAAATTGGCTATATACCACTTTTTTTTCCTCATTAATTAAATCTACCACCATATCACTTTTTTAAAATAAATTCTTGATGAATTCTTGACAAACTCTTGATGATTTTGATGGATTCTTAAATAATTTTGGATGTCAGCGGCGATCTTGATGGATTCTTGATGAATTTTTGACGAATTCTTGACGATCATAATGGACTTTTGATAGATTCTTGACATTGATGGCAATCTTGACGGGTTCTTGATGAATTCTAGACAATCTTCATAGATTCTTGACAGATTCTTGATGTCAGTAGTAATCTTGATAGATTATTAATGGATTCTTGATGAATTCTTGACAGATTCTTGACTAATTCCCAATGGATTCTTGTCAATCTTGATAAATTCTTGACAGATTCTTGATGTCAGTAGTAATCTTGATAGATTCTTGATGGATTCTTAATGAATTCTTGACAGACTCTTGACTAATTCCCTCTTAAAAGTGGTAGAATATAATAGTGGTAGTAAATTTAGTTAAACATTTGAAAAAAGTGGTAATTGTTTACTTAACCCCAACCTAGCCGCACCAACTCTATCTCAATTATATATAAGTTAAATTTTTATTTATTTGTTATACAACAATAATTTAGCTTCAATTATATTTTAAAAAAATATATATATATATATAGCGATATACTAACAAATTTATGCCTTATATTTTATTTACAATACCCTAATCTCTCAGCTACCTCTCGTTTTTCGTTTCTTTGGATTGAGTGGTGTACAGTCGAAGAAAGAACATTATGGCTCATTGTTTAAACTTTGGTTTTCTAATTCAATTGTTTATAATGATATTGATTTGATTTTATGTATCTGCGATCATATTATCCTTTTGGATGAATCATATGGTACATGATTTTCGGGTTGAATACTTTTTATTTGGACAACTCTAATATGTTAAAATTTTGTTTAATTAATATTTTAGTTACTTATATTTTTTATTAAATTATAGTTTCAAAAGATTTGAACTAAAATTAGAGTTTTTAATATATTTAACTTCTATTAAGGTTTTTTTTCGATGTACTTACACTTTTAAATGATTTTAGGCTGACCTAAAAGTTTTTACCTGACTCAAAATGATGGTTCTAAATGGCGACCTCGATATACCAATGGGGAAACTGTTCCCAACGAGATTTCTCGAAACTGTCCTATACTAAATTAAACGATGAATGATATAGGTATGGTATAGTAAAATATAACAAGGATAGAGATAGTTAACATAAAACTACTACTACTCTACCCCATTGACAGCCCTAGTTGTTTGAAGGAGTAATTCTACAGGGTACCTTAAGATCCCTAGCACTATATAAGGTGTCAATTTTTTACTAAGTGATTATATTCAATACAGTACTAGCCCAACACAAGGTCCCATTTGAAGTGTTATTTCATATTCTAGTAAAAAATTGACACTTAATGCCTGTAGCTATGTCTGAATTTACTATAATTAACCCTTATATAACTGGCTCCGAATCTACAATTTTAACACCTATAGGTGGACACGAATCTACTATATATAAATTAGCTAGGTCAGTATTATCCACATATAACCCTTATAAATTGGTCCACACTACATAATTACTGAAGAGAATTTTAAAATATTCATTTAAAATAATGAATCTTTGATCATTCATTAACAATTTGTATTTGAACTCTTATAACAACAATTCCATATATTATATCCTTATTTTGTTACAAATGCAATTATAAGATAAAACTCAAAGTATTTTCAGAAAAAAATTATTGTCTTTTAATAAAAAAATTTCTTTCAATAGGCAATCTCATTTGCAAAAGTCATATATATTTCATTTTAGTTCATTTTCTTAAAAACAATACTTTATAAACTTGAGTTCATTTAGATTTTGTTTAAAAAATAAATTAGAAAAAAAATCAAAAGTTATTGACCTCATTCGCTTTGCCCACTTAACCAAAATATTCAACATAATTTCTCAAAAACCTAAAAAAAAAATAAGAAAGAGAAAAGTTTCAATGGTTAATAAATTTAGAAAAAAATGTGACATGGAGATATTTTGGTCTACCTGCAGTACATGTGTATTGTAGGCTTTGGTCATGTATTTATAATTCATATTTTAAGCCTACATAGCATGAAACTAAAAGAGGAATAAAAGAAGTTTGAAAATCAATATGGTCTTATATAGTAACTCTTTCTAGATTATAAATTTATTGACTGACTTGCATATATATATATTATTGTGAAAATTTATAAGTGCACAAAATCGTAAACAAGTAATATAGAATGAGTATGAGTATCGTTCCCACAATAACTAATGATATATCGTTCCCACAATAACTAATGATTTACTAAGTACCAAACTTTTACTAACTTTAACTTTATTTGAATTAAACGACTAAAGAAAAAATTAAATTATATTAAAACTAAAAATAAACTAATTAAAATAACGAAGATAAAACTTAAATAAAGAAAGTGTAAAGCAAAAATTAAACGAGGTTTTAATGAATGAAAATTAACCTAGGGATTCCGATTTCACTGTAACTAATCTACTATAAAATTATCTATCTCCTTAGCCTAAAATTATTCTCCTAATTGACAGTCGAGATTCCCTAATTTATTCACTATCCTCTCTTGAGTTCAAACAAAAATACCCTTAATTACTAATTCACTATATTCCTATGTGAATTAAACTAATTAAGAATTCATTAAGATCTATGGAAACTCATATAGTGACTATACAAACCATATAAATATATTCTTATTTTACATGTAATTTATAGCTTTCAATCTAATAAACTAGGCACATAAATCTTTTTCTAATTTCATTATGATTAACAAATCATCTATTTAATGGCTAAATAGAAGTATTAAGAAAAGAATTGAAAACTCAACTAGGAAAAATAATTCATGGACTAAATTGAACGAAAAAATATTTAAAGCATCATAATTAGGCTACATCATAGCCGTATAAAAGAAATCTAGAACAGAGAAACTGTAGTTGAAGAGGCTCCATTCCACTGTTCTATCTCCCACTGACTCTCTCGCTCTAGAGTACAGAGTTTCTTTCACTAGATTTTTGTATTTTTTCTCTTGTCCCGTATTCCTTTTATAGCTGAGGAGAGAATGTATTTATGTTGTACACGGATTCCAATACTCCATTCTGATTGGTTGTGTGATGTAGCACTTTTCTATTTCATCTCTATCTCTTTCTCTTATGTTTCTATTCAAATTCTGATACTTAGGCTATTATACCATGCAGGAAAAATTCATAAGCTCGGTACGAATCCCGCTTTTAATTGGTTGAAAACAAATCTTTTAATTGGTTGAAAACAAATCTGACTTTGACATGATAACGTAGCATTGTCTTGTTGGAGGAAGAAACTGGCACGAATCCCGCTTTTAATAGGTTTCCTCACATGATCAATTTCGGCCTACGTATATGGCCTTTGGGATGTTGTATATGTGATAACACGAATAAAGTTATAACAAGAAAGTCTTCTCTCTGTTCTCTCATTTGTATCTTGTTCTTTTATTTTCGTGCAATTTCAGTTCCATATATTGCCTTTTTATAATGAAATGTTATTTTTGAGTCACCTCTTCGTTAATCCTAACAGGTTAACTTTTGAGAGATTTGATATTAATAATTTACTAACTCATCAGATCTGCCCATTTCTTGCGGGTTAGAAATCTTAAATTACATATCGAAAAAAAAGAAAAAAATTGCCGTATGTTGTTCACCTGGTGTGTGAAGGATAAGATAGCTGGATTGAGTATCTTTTTGTAATTTGGTGTATTTACTCTCTGTTTTCAATATTTTCTTTGCCGTTACTCATTGATTTCCAATATCTTGATATACTGTAAATTCTTTTAATTCCGACTGAGTTGGGATTCAACGTGAAAGGGCAAGGAAATGCATGACTATTATTGTTCTCTAATTCATTTGTCACAAGAAATATGTACTAGAAATTATGTTAACATTTTTCTATAGATACTGTTACTAAACTAATTTATAAAAAAAGTGTTGTATAGTTCCAATTCATGAATGACAAGGCACTTTCTTAATAGAAAAAATTTCTAAGCATAATCAATTTTAGTCCTATAAATTATCTTATTATCATATGTTGGCTAAACCCCAAAAGTCTAGGAATATTATAACTGTCAATTCGGCCAAGTTGGAGACTTTTATAAGAAGGAAATAATAATTAGATTATTGAAAAACTTACCTACCACTAAATTCAGCTAATGTGGGTCACATCCCAATAAAACCAAATGAAATAATGTGTGTCAAAGACTCAAAATCATAGTTACGTTTTACCAATTTCTTCTTAAAAATCAACAAAGGACAAAAAAATATTCAAAATTGCAACTTAGAATTTCGTTATTTTAAAGAGAAAAATTAAAAAAAAAAATTAAACAAGGGACACAAGTAGTCTTTGGTCAAGCTATAAATAATTATGTAGTTGTACTAAACCAATCGAATGCAAGTTTAAGGTAGAGAATTCTTCTACGCAATGAAATTTTATTTTACTTATTTTTTCATTTCGTGGCGTGGTTGTTGAAAAATTATTTCTCTCTTCGAACATTTCGTTGACACGCCATTAATGTGCATAGAAACAAGGGATAACTTCTTTATAACAAAGGCTAAGTTCCATACATGATTTTAATTAAGGGAGAACAAGCATTGGAAATTGACATGAGTAATAACTTCATGGGTGTATTTTGGAAGATTACGTTTAGCAACAATATTATTTTTGCTATATTTTTGCTGACTTCAATTTTATTTCGTAGAGAATCTTTGGCTCTACATGATAGAATCTGTCATTGATGGGAGCCGAGGTTTGGTTTCCCCTGATGGGATCTTTGAGATGGGATTTTTCAGTCCTGGAAATTCCGGTACTTGGGAGTTTGGTACAATACGATTGTCGTTCCAGTCCAGACTGTCGTTTGGATTGCAAACCCTTGCAACCCAATTCCGGGGCACATTTCCTACCCTGCCTTATTCACCATAAACGACACTACTGGGAACCTTGTCGTTTTGGATCAAAACGACAAGAGTGCCGTTTATTGGTCAACAAGCTTGTTATCCTCAAAACGACCCCCGGAGGCCTGTCGTTCAGCTTCTCAATTGTGGAAATCTTGTGCTAAGAGATGAGTACGACCAAAACCCAGAAAAGGTTGAGTTCTTGTGGCAAAGTTTTGATTAACCTTCTCATACATTTCTACCGGGGATGAAATTGGGAGCCATTATTCCGAAGCTATCAGTATGGAAGAGTAGAGATGACCCTTGTCCTGGAGATCTTAGTTATGGGCTTGAACCGAGTCCATACCCTGAATTCATCATCCGAAAAGGCCCAAATAAATATTTCCGTACTGGGCCTTGGAATGGGCATCGTTTAGGTGGGTTTCTACATTTAAGGCCCAACCCAACAGGTGGTTTATTAAACTTTGTTATCAATGAAAAGAACGATGATAATGATGTTAGAGGCATGCTCTGTCGACAAGGCTGGTAACAAGTCGGTCCTTAGTAGAGTAGTTCTGAATCCAAATACCAGCGGTCGAGAACTAATTATATGGAATGAAGCAGAGCAGGCTTGGACGCTTTTCTCTTCAGGTATACTTTTATAAATAATAGTTCTAAAATTTAAATTTTGTCATATAGTAACTAACTGAATATTTTTTCGATGGTTTTTACCTAAATGATGTCTTTATGGTTTTAAACCTCAACGAGTTAGTAAAAAAGAAAACTCAATTAGTTAGTAGACAAACCTGAACCAGTTAAGTTGGGTTTGGGATAAGTTTGAAATACTACAATAAAAATTGCTATAAAACAAAAAATATATATATATATATTTTGAGGCTAAAAGCTTAGCAACGGTAACGAACTTAGTGGGAAATGGACTTCACCATGAGAATTTTAGACTAAAATGACTGCTATGAAAAATGGTTTTTACCTGTGACTAAAAATATGATTTTTTTTTCTAATTAGCAATCAATGGGCACAAATAGTGTGACACCTATTACACAGCACTATGAAGCCCCTAGAAAAATAAGTTTTCAAAACACTCCTAAAGAAAAGATGAAATTTAATTTTATATGGTAACATTTTAAAAAAATTGAAAAATCCTAGATTTTTCAATTTTCTGAAAGATTATGGAACTAATTTAAAGTACCACAATAAAAATACATCTAAAAATCTCACTTTTTATAGTTACCTCAAGTAATTCTTAATCACTCTACGTAACTTATTGGTTACCTCGAATATCTTTAAAAAATACTAATTCTGAGAAAATGATATTTCTCTAAATATTATTAAAAAGTTGTACTTTTCTAAAAAAATCAAGAATTTCTCACAAGTTTCAGTCCATTCAGTATTTTCAATTATTTTTTTTTATGCTATGGACATGGATTTCTGTAAGAAACCCTTAAAAAGAAATCATTATAGTCCCAATTACTACATCAATTTACTAAGTCAATTTTCCGAGCCTAATTTCTTCTACTTTCTTGGGTTTCTAACACTTCTACTTACAAAAACAAAAAAGAATTACAAAAATACGTATCAGATTTTTTTCCAATTCCTATACAAATTTTTAGAAAAAAATACTATTTTTTTAAAAGTCTTTTAAAAAGTATCATTTTTAAAATAGTTACTAGTTATTAGTGTCTAAGAACTCGTTACCGATTTCCAGTTACCAGTTATAAATACGTTTGATTACTAGTTACCAATACTAGAAAACTGGATACCAGTTACTAGTTACTATTTTAGAAACTGATATTTTTCTAAAAACTTTTTAAAAAGTGATATTTTTTCTAAAATATACGGTACCGGATTTAGAAAAAACTAAGCTCACTCTATATTTCCAATTCTTTTCTAAAAACACCATACATGACCTAATTTTCACTACTTTCTTCAGCTCCTTCAGACTACTGTGATATCTACGGGCTTTGTGGGCCCAATGGAAACTGTGTGACAAGTGCAAGCCCAGTCTACCAATGTCTTCAGGAGTTTAAGCCCAAGTCTGAAGAGAACTGGAAGGCAACGGTTTGGTCAGATGGGTGTGTACGGAAGAGTCCACTAATGGCATGTTTGGTTGGACGGAATCAACTTTAGAATGGAATCTTCATTCCCATTTCATTGTTTGCTTTGACATTTAAACAAAAGAATAGGATTCTTTTAAAATCACAATTCCATCATTTAGTGGAATGCCAATTCCAACCAAAAAACTATGTAATCATGATTCCAAAATTTTGCTTTTACTTTTAAAACATCACTTTCCTTTTTTGCCCTGCTAAAGCATTTAAAATTAAGGGTATTTTGGTCAATATACTACTTATTCTATTCCATTCTACTAAATCAACTAAACAATGGAATATCATTTCTATTCCCATTCCGATTCCACTTCATTACAATTCCTATTACCATTCCTATTCCATTCTACCAACCAAACATGACCTTAGTTGCCAGGACAAAGAAAAAGATGGGTTTGTCAAAGCTGAGCACTTAAAAGTGCCAGATACCATGAACACTTGGATCAACACAAGTATGGATATAAAGGAATGCAGGGCCAAATGCTTGAGCAATTGTTCTTGTATGGCTTATTCAAACACAGATATAAGAGGAGGAGGCAGTGGTTGTGGTATGTGGTTTGGAAATTTAATTGACATTAGGCAAATTCCAGGTGGTGGGCAGGACCTATATATTCGAATGCCTCCCTCTGAGCTATGTAAGTTTCACAATAACTACTCCAACCCGAACTGGTAATTCGATAATGACGTCAAATTCAATTTTTATTTTGAACTTTTAATATGACGTGACATTAGTTTACTAGTTAAATATGCATTAATGTACCAATACTATACTTTGATTTTCATCAGATCTAATGCAATTACTCCTAAAAGGGCAGAAAAGTGATTGCACTAGAATTCATATGCAGCGCCTTTTGGAGTTAATTTGAGAAGCTAAAGTGTGACAACCCGTACCAAACCAAAAAATAAATAAATAAAAAAAAGAATTATTTATATTTTATAAATAATATAAAGATAAAAGAAAAGACAAAAGAGCCCTTGATTAATAGATATTACTTAGAGACACATTGGTAATTCTATTAGAGATCATTTAAGAAACCCTAAGACTAATAATCTGCTCAGTTTATACGTATACTCTGTAGAGAGGAAAAAAAAAAAAAAAAAAGAAAGAGAGAGAGAAGGCTATGCAAGAGAAGGCTATGCACATGTAAGAAGAAGAAGAAGATGAAGAGACTATTATCATGAGTTATTGGGAATCACTCCTAAGGTAATAAACTCTTAACCAATTGAGTTTTATGTTTTAGTTTGATTTTAGGAATAAGATTGAATATTTAGGATTAGGATTTTGAATTGATCATAAATTATTTATGAAATATAGAGATGAATCTGATAGAGAAAGAAGCTTATTGATATTAGAATTCAAACAAGACAAATTTTGAGTGATTTGGTTTGGTAAATAGAAAGTTATGAATTTTAGAATTTTGGGCTAAGATGTAAAAACGCAGCAGAAGTTCCGACTAGTATTTTAGGAATTTTCACTGGTCTGATTGGGTCATATTTCATAAGATTGGAAAGCTTATCGAATGAGCTTTCCAACAGTATATAATTTGTCAAAAACGGACTTATAACCAGAGAGTTATAACCATTTGAAGTTAGTTTTACGAATCTGAAAAAAATCTGAAATTTTCGGCACTTTAAGTAAAATGTGGCAGTGGCTTTTCGGGCTTTAGAGAGCTCACTAATAGAGCCCATAACTGTATTCTTGGCACTATTAGGACCCTTATTACTTGTAGAATTTGTCTCCTAAGTTTGGTGATTTTTAGAGATAGGTCAGAATTATTGTGAATCGTGAAAAATTAAGATTACTCGGGAAAAGTAGAGTTGACCATAGAAGGTTCACGGGTAGCAACTAGTCATTATTCTTAGTGTAAATATAGTGTGATTTCAATAATTTGATACTTATATATAGTTTATATGATAATAGGTACTTGAACAATTATATTGATCATTTTCATTAAATAGGCAAAGCGAACGAAGTAAGTAACCTTTGGTCTTCTCTAGTAACTTTTTGTACAAAAACTATATATCTTATTGTTTCTAATAAACTCGTGTTTATAAAGTATTTTATTTCAAGTGAAAATATAACTTTTTGCAAATAAGTTCTTTTATTGAAAGAAATTGTTTTACTGAAACAATCGCTTTGTTTAAAAAGTATTTCGATTCTATCTGATAATTGTTTTGCACAAAATTATGGATTAAGTATATGACATTGTTATTAAATATTGTTACATGAAAACTGTTTAGCAATGATTACAATGATATAATGAGAAAAGTGGTATTATTTTTGAACTATTATTATATATAAATGTGTTTTGAAACTCTCTTCAGTGACTATGCAATGTGGACCCATTCCACAGGGGTTATATGTGGACAGTACGTACTGAATGTGGACCTAGCTACAGGGGTTAAATGTAGTAAATGTGGACCTAACTACAGAGGTCAAATATAGTAAATGTGGACCTGGCTACATGGATTAAGTGTAGTAAATATGGACCTAGTCACAGGAGTTAAGTGTGGCCATAGTCTCCAAAAACTATTGAGAAGTAATTTGAAAGTGTTACTGATTATCGAATAAGAATAAAACGACAGATTTTGAAAATCTACTTTATGTTTTTGTTAAAGTGACTTTCTAAACAATCTCATTTGATTATCTTGAAAATTATTACATTCAAAAATTGATTTTGTTTTGAAATATGTTATTTAACCGTTTCAAATGATATATACTTAATCCAGCTAGTTAAGGTTACTGGTTACTTACTGGGCTTCTAGCTTACCCTTTTATTTTTCCCTCCCAGGTATTAAAGATCGTCAGTTAAAATGTTCACTAAGGGAGAACTTATCTAGATAATTGGGGTGCATTTGAGTTCATGAATGAAAGATGGAAAGTCATTCATTTTTATTGGGAAAATATAAAGATTGGAAAGGTCAATTAGCACAAATTTATTATATTACAGTATGTATTTTGTATAGTTAATTTTTAATATTTGGAGACTTAATAGAATTATTGGGTTGTACATGATTTAGTGGTATTTATTAGAGTTCAATTATTTTTTATTTTTGTGAATTGTAGATAGATATTTTGCATATTTATAAGGTTTTACCTTATAAGTATGCGGCGCACGTCGTCAGGTGTGGGGCGTGACATAAAGAGTCCAACTTTTAATTTGTGGAAATAGAATGAATGATTTTATTGATAGTTAATTACTACTTTACCATGCTGTTATAAAACTTTGGCCTGTAATTTTGACTTTATTTGCTTTTCGATGTCAAAATAATTATCCATATAAAAAGAAATAAAAATAAAAGGCGAAAAACGGTTATCCTATAGTGAATGCAGTGATCATTGCAAGTGTTACTGGAACAGTTTTTGGGACGTTTTCAGCTGGCTTCATTTGCCGGGGGATGTTAAGAGGTATGTCATGCTCTTCCTTGGAATGGGCATCGTTTAGGTGGGTTTCTACATTTAAGACCCAACCCAACAGGCGGTTTAAACTTTGTCATCGACAACGATGATAATGATGGTGAGGCATACTTCACATACTCTGTCGACAAGGCTGGTAACAAGTCGGTCCTTAGTAGAGTAGTTCTGAATCCAAATACCAGCGGTCGAGATAAATAATAGTTCTAAAATTTAAATTTTGTCATATAGTAACTAACTGTATTTTTTCGATGGTTTTTACCAAAATGATGTCTTTATGGTTTTAAACCTCAACGAGTTAGTGAAAAAGAAAACTCAATTAGTTAGTAGACAAACCTGAACCAGTTAAGTTGGGTTTGGGATAAGTTTGAAATCCTACATTAAAAATTGCTATAAAACAAAAAACATGAAAAATATTTTGAGGCTAAAAGCTTAGCAACGGTAACGAGCTTAGTGGGAAATGGACTTCACCATGAGAGTTTTAGACTAAAATGACTGCTATGAAAAATGGTTTTTACCTGTGACTGAAAATTGATTTTTTGTTTTTTTTTTTTAATTACCAATCAATGGACACAAATAGTATGACACCTGTTACACAGCATTGTGAAGCTCCTAGAAAAATAAGTTTTCAAAACACTCCTAAAAAATAAAGATGAAATTTGATTTTATATGGTAATATTAAAAAAAAAAAAATGAAAAATCCCAGATTTTTAAACTTCTTAAAAGATTATGGAACTATTTAAAAGTACCACTTTTAAAAATACATATAAAACACTCACTTTTATAGTTACCTCAAATAACTCTTGACCACTCTACGTAACTCTATTGGTTACCTTGAATACTTTTAAAAAAGACTAATTTTGAGAAAATGATATTTCTCTAAACATTGTTAAAAGGTTTTACTTTTCTAAATAAATCAAGCATTTTTCAAAAGTTTCGGTCCATCTGGTATTTTCAACTTTTTTTTTTTAATATATTATGGACATGGATTTCTGTAAGAAGCCCTTAAAAAGAAATCATTCTAGTCCCAATTATCACGTCAATTTACTAAGTCAATTTCCCATGCCTAATTTCTTCTACTTTCTTGGGTTTCTAACACCTTTACCTACAAAAACAAAAAAAAATTACAAAAATACGTGTTAGATTTTTTTCCAATTCCCATACTACTTGTTTTAGGGAAAAAAAATACTATTTTTTAAAAAGTCTTTAAAAAAGTATTATTTTTAAAAAGTTACTAGTTATTAGTGTCTACTAGTTACCGGTTTCCAGTTATCAATTATAAATATATTTAATTACTAGTTGCCACCAATACTAAAAAACTGGATACCAGTTATTAGTTACTATTTCAGAAACTGATATTTTTCTAAAAATTTTTTAAAAAGTGATATTTTTTTTAAAATATACGGTACTGGATTTAAAAAAAACTGAGCCCACCGTATATTTCCAATTCCCCCTTCTGAGAAATTTAGGTGGATGACCAAAATTTTAAATTTAATTAAGTAGATGTCCACTTTTAAAATTTTATAGCTAAATGTCCAGGTATATATATTTTTACACTTGGTAGATACACATATATCTACCAATTTTAGTGACTGTACTGAAATTCACTGGGTATATAATTTTTTATACTTGGTATATAAAATTTTATACTTGGTATATAAGCATATGTACTGGACATTTTGCTATAACATTTGACAAAGGGATATTTACTGGAATTGGGCCTAAAATTTGATCATATTTCTATGAGCCCCTTCTTTTCTAAAAACGCCATACGTGGCCTAATTTTCACTACTTTCTTCAGCTCCTTCAGACTACTGTGATAGCTACGGGCTTTGTGGGCCCAATGAAAGCCCAGTCTGCCAATGTCTTCAAGGGTTTAAGCCCAAGTCTGAAGAGAACTAGAAGGCAACGGTTTGGTCAGATGGGTGTGTACGGAACAGTCCACTAAGTTGCCAGAACAAAGAAAAAGATGGGTTTATCAAAGCTCACTTAAAAGTGCCAGATACCATGAACACTTGGGTCAACACAAGTATGGATTTAAACGAATGCAGGGCCAAATCCTTGAGCAATTGTTCTTGTATGGCTTATTCAAACACAGATATAAGAGGATGAGGAAGTGGTTGTGTTATGTGGTTTGGCAATTTAATTGACTTTAGGCAAATTTCAGGTGGTGGGCAGGACCTATATATTCGAATGCCACCCTCTGAGCTATGTAAGTTTCATAATAACTACTCCAACCCGAACTAGTAATCAGACAATGACGTCAAATTTAATTTTTATTTTGAACTTTTAATATGACGTGACATTAGTTTACAAGTTAGATATGGATTAATACACCGATACTATAATCTGATTTTCATCAGGTCTAATGCAATTACTCCTAAAAGGGCAGAAAAGTGACTGCAATAGAATTCATATGCAGCGTCTTTTGGAGTTAATTTGAGAAGCTAAAGAGTCTAACTTTTAATTTCTGGAAATAGAATGAATGATTTTATTGATAGTTAATTACTACTTTACCATGCTGTTATGTAAATTTGGCCTGTAATTTTGACTTTATTCTCTTTTCTATGTCAAAATAATTACTCATATAAAAAAAAAAAAAAGCGAAAAATGGTTATCCTATAGTGAAAGCAGTGATCATTGCAAGTGTTACTGGAATAGTTTTTGGGACGTTTTCAGCTGGCTTCATTTGCCGGGGGATGTTAAGAGGTATGTCATTCTCTTCCTTATTTCGTATGAAAAACCATGGAAACAAAATAGGTCCGTTGAACTAATTCCTAAGGTTGTTCATTACAGTAATAATAATGAATAAATAAATTGAAATCTTCTTTGAAATTATATATAATTTGAAATGCCACACCCTAAGACCAAGGACGTGGCAACCGCCACATGTCCATAAAGATAAATCTCATAGACACGGAAGGCTTCGAATCCAATCGTTATTAGAAATTAAAATAGATCTATTCACACTCAAAATATCTCATCATAACAAAACACCCAATCAATCTAAATCATCAATAACAATTTGCTAAATCCATAATAACAAAGAAACTAAAACCATAACAATAATCCAGTATACCTCAAATAACCAACAATGTCTCAAAATAGAAACCAAACAATACAATAACTCTAAATAGTAAAATTTGAGTCCTCAAACGATCTCCCTCTTTCAAACAATGGTTCTACTTATTGACTATTCTCCTAATCTGAAAAAGATTAAAGAATAAAAGAGTGAGCTCGACAGCCTAGTAAATAACCAATAACCTTTACTAGTTAGATCAAGTATATGCAATTTGAAATGTTTAGTAAATATTTTACAAAATAACTCTAACTTCGAAATCAATACTTTTTAAAATGAAAAAAATGAAACTAACTAAAAATCAATTTAACAAAGTAGAAAGTTTCAAAATTCATTGTATCAAACTTGTTTAATAATCGATATCACTTTTAAATTCTACTCTACAGTTTTAGCGACTATGGCCACACTTAACCTTTGTGACTAGGTCCGAATCTGCTACAAATAACCCCTGTAGTCGGGTCTGAATCTACTACAGATAACTCATGTAGCGGGGTACGAATCTACTACATTTAACCCTGCAGCTTGGTAACTACTGCCTACATATAACCCATGTAGATTGGGTCTATATGCATAGTCACTGAAAAGCGTTTCAACATATTCAATTATAAAATAATTAACAAATACTTTTCATATTTATCAATAAGGTAACAACTTTCAAATCATTTAACAGTAGTAACAAATACAAACTTGATCCATATTTTATTCGAAAGATAGTTATCTCTTATCAAAATAATTTTCATTTATTAGCAAATTACTTAAAAATAAGTGTAAGATTTACAAACACAATTTTTCTTTAAAAGAAAGCAAAATAGACATTAACTTAAGTAAAACAAAAGTCACTGGCAAAGATGAAAAGTTACTTACCTGTTCGCTAGCCTAACTAATCCAATATCAATTTACAAGCTGCCACAAGTACCTATAATTATAACAAGAATCATACATAATCATTAAATACTTAATAAGTACCTTAAATCTTGCCTAACACAATATCTAACCCGCTGCCCATGAACACTCGATATATTCACTACATTATCTTCCATAACCTCAATATCAATAATTCATAATAATTCTAAAAATTGTGAAACTTGGAGGGCAATTTTTACAAGTGATTGGAGTCCTAAAAATGCCAAGAACATGGCTGTAGGGTCCATAGTTAGGCCTCACAAAGCTAAATAAGCCGCTGCCACATTTTACTTTACGCTGAAAGTTACAAAAATTTTCCAGATTCGTAGTACTCATTTTGAAAGACTATATCTCCCTGGTTATAAGTCCGTTTTTAACAAATTATACACCGTTGGAAAGCTTATCGAATAAGCTTTCTAAAGATACTCAATATGATCCTAATTGACTACCAGAAGCTACTGAAAAACCTATCGAAGTCTCTGCTATATTTTACTGTTCTAGACCAAAACTCAGAAATCTATAATTTTTAATCTAGACATCCAAATCACATAATTTTGGTCTTATTTTAAATCTTACAGCGAGAGTAATCAATTAAAATATAAATGAACCCTAGAATCATGACTGAAACAAAAAGATGCTCAAAGAATCCTAAACCCTAGATGATGGATTAGCCTCAAGAATCCCAAATAATCAATTAATAATTGATAGGGGGGAGTTCGTTACATTAGAGAATTGACAATCAACCTTTTGTAATCCTTCTCCTTCTCCCAAGCTTTCAGCCGCTCTCCTCTCCCTCGGTAGGGTGTTAAATTTTTTTTTTCCCTTTTGTCAGAGACTCTAAAAAATTATACGTATAGGGTTTTCCTAATCTTTAAATTACTTAATTGTACTTATTTAGTTAACTAAATCCTTGGTCTTTTAATCTTTTGCCCTTTTATTTATTTATTTTCTTTTTTTTTTTGGGTTCTAGGTATGGGTTTTTACATGAAACCTCTTCTCATTTCTTCTACGTGATGTGAAGCTCATGTTGTCATGTTATTATTTTATGTTTTATACTACATACAATGGGGGAAAACAGAGAAAAGAAAAAGAAAAAAATCAGAAAAATGGAGGCAAAGAACACATGGAGCTCCCCTTGTTCGATCTATCCATAATATCTACTGCCACAGATAACTTTTCAATGAACAATAAGCTTGGAGAAGGTGGCTTTGGACCTATATACAGAGTAAACTTTTCATATGCTAGGTAATTAAGAACATGAAAGCGACAGAAAGAAATAAAACATTTAAGAACAAAAAAAAAGGGAAAGAAAAAGGAAAGAGAGTTTAGCAATTCTTTTGTTACTGAATTTTTAGGGAAAAGTAAAGGACAGGCAAGAAATTGCGGTGAAGAGACTTTCAACGAGTTCAGGACAAGGAGTGAACGAGTTTAAAAATAAAGCTATCACGCCCCAAGACCAAGGACATGGCAACCACCACATGCCCATAAGGATAAACCTCATAGACATGAAAGGCTTCGAATCCAATCGTTATTAAAAGTCCAAATAGATCCATTATCAACAAAAATATCTCATCACAATAAAACTCCAAACAATCCAAATCATCAATAATAATTTACTAAATCCATAATAACAAATAAACTAAAACCATAACAATAATCCAGTATACCTCAAATAACCAACAATGTCTCAAAATAGAAATCAAACAATACAATAACTCTAATTAGTAAAATTTGAGTCCTCAACGATCTCCCTCCTTCAAATATGAGTTCCACTTATTGACTATTCTCTGAATCTAAAAAAGATTAAAGAATAAAAAAATGAGCTCGACAGCCCAGTAAGTAACCAATAACCTCTACTAGTTGGATCAAGCATATGCAATTTGAAATGTTTAGTAAGTATTTTATAAAATAACTCTAACTTCGAAATCAATACTTTTAAAAATAAGGCAATGAAGCTAATTAAAAACCAATTTAATAAAATAGAGAGTTTCAAAATTCATTTTATCAAACTTGTTCAATAATCGATATCACTTTCAAATTCTACTCTACAGTTTTGGTAACTATGGCCACACTTAACCCCTGTGACTAGGTCTGATTCTGCCATAAATAACCCCTGTAGCTGGGTCCGAATCTACTATAGATAACCTCTGTAGCTAGGTACGAATCACGAATCTACTACATTTAACCCTGTAGCTAGGTCAGTACTGTCCACATATAACCCCTGTAGATTGGGTCCACATGCATAGTCACTGAAGAGCATTTCAATACACATTCAATTATAAAGTAAATCACTAATACTTTCCACATTTGTCAAAGGATAACAATTTTCAAATAATTTAACAATAACAATAATCATAAGCTTGATCCATATTTTTATTCGAAAGATAATTATCTCTTGTCAAAATAATTTTCATTTATTAACAAATTGCTTGAAAATAAGTTTAAAATCTACAAACATAATTTTCTTTAAAAGAAAGCAAAAGAGACATTAACTTAAGTAAACCAAAAGTCACTAGCAAAGATGAAAGGTTACTTACCTGTTCGCTAGCCTCACCAATCCAATACCAATTTGCTAGCTACCACAAGCACCTATAATTATAACAGAAATCATACATGATCATTAAACACTCAATAGGTACCTTAAATCATGTCTAACACAATATCTAACCCGCTGCCCATGCACACTTGATGCATTCGCTATATTACTTCATATAACCTCGACATCAAAAACTTATAACAATTCTAAATTAATTCTAAAAAATGTGAAACTTGGAGGACAATATCTACAAGTGAGTGTGGTCCTAAAAATGCTAAGAACATGGCTGTAGGACCCATAGCTAGGCCTCACATAGCCAAGTAAACTACTACCACGCTTTACTCTAATTGCTGAAAGTTATAAAAATTTTTCCAGACTCGTAGTGCTCAATTTGAAAGGCTATATCTCCCTGGTTATAAGTCCGTTTTTGACAAATTATATACCTTTAGAAAGCTTATCGAATAAGCTTTCCAACCATACCAAAATATGACCCTATTGGACTAATAGAGGCATCAGAAAAACCAGTCGCAGTTACTACTGCGTTTTACCATTCTAGACCAAAACTCAAAAATCTATAACTTTTAATCTAGACATCCAAATCCCGTAATTTTAGTCTTATTTTAAACCTTATAATGAGAGTAATTAATCAAAATATAAATGAACCCTAGAATCATGACTGAAACAAAAAGATGCTTCAGGAATTCTAAACCCTAGATGATAGATTAGTCTCAAGAATCCCAAATAACCAATTGATAATTGATAGGGAAGAGTTTTTTTTTTTTAGAGAATTGACAATCAACCTTTTGCAATGCTTCTCCTTCTCCCAAGCCTTCAGCCTCTCTCTTCCCCCTCTGCAGAGCGTTAAAATTTTTTTTTTCTTTTGTCAGAGACTCTGAAAAATTATGCGTATAGGGTTTTCTAATTCTTTAAACATGATATGTTGATTGAGCCTATAGACACTGATTTATGTATAGACACCCCAATTGGAAGCACATTGGTTATTGACACACTTATAAGTCTTGTAGTATTGTTATCGAGGATAGGGAGTTACTAGTAGATTTGATGGTTATGGACATGCATGATTTCGATATTATACTAGGAATGGACTGGTTATCTAGATACCATGCTTCCATTGACTGTCATGTTATTTCTATTTTACAAGCAAGACAAATGTTGAGACATGGCTGTAAAGGCTACTTGACTTGGCGATGGTCCGAGATATCCAACAAGATGAGTTGCAGCTAAAAGATATTGTTATTGAGAGCGAATTCCCAGACATTTTTCTAGAAGACTTACCAGTATTGCCACCAGATTGAGAGACAGAATTCTCTATTGATGTTTTATCAGACACTGCTCTAATTTCTAAAGCTCCTTACCGCATGGCACCAACAGAATTGAGAGAATTGAAGGAGTAATTACAAGAATTATTAGACAAAGGTTTTATTAGACCAAGCATTTCTCCATAGGGAGCTCCTGTACTATTTGTGAAGAAGAAAGATGGGAGCATGCGTCTTTGCATTGACTATCGAGAATTGAACAAGGTGACCATACAAAATAAATATCCTCTACCAAAGATAGACGATGTGTTTGATCAGTTGCAAGGTGCACAAGTCTTCTCTAAAATTGATCTCTGATCTGGCTACCATCAATTAAAGATTAAAGCAGAAGATATTCCTAAGACTGCTTTCCGTACGAGGTATGGACATTATAAATTTTTGGTGATACCCTTTGGCTTGACCAATGCCCCAGCTGCGTTCATGGACTTAATGAATCGATGCATCAAAGAAGGGGTTAGGATGTGTTTTGATGTAGCATGATAAGGTGATTGCCTATGCTTCTAGACAATTAAAAGGGTACGAGGAAAAATATCCTACGCATGATTTGGAGTTAGCTGCTGTAGTTTTTGCTCTTAAGATCTGGAGACATTATCTCAACGGAGAGAAATGTGAGATTTATATTAATCATAAGAGTCTGAAATACATCTTCACTCAAAAGGAGCTAAACATGAGGCAGAGAAGGTGGTTAGAGTTATTAAAAGATTACGATTTGACTATTCACTACCATCCTGGGAAGGCAAATGTAGTAGTAGATGCTTTGAGCAGAAAAACTTCAGGTAATTTGGCAACTTTAATCACTGACCAGAAGAACATTTTAGAAGATATGAGAAAACTGAGCATCGAAGTAAGAGTACCAGAGTCTGGAGTACAGTTGGCTAGTTTGCATGTGCAACCTTTATTGATTGATAGAATCAAGGCTGCCCAATCTAGTGACCCCAATTTGCAGAGGATTCGAGCTAAGATAGAGGCAGGAGTGAAAACAGAGTTTCTTATCTATGAAGATGGATCCTTAAGATTTGGGAAAAGATTATGTGTGCCAAACGATCTAGAATTGAAGAAGGAGATTCTTGGGAAAGCACATAACACGAGCTACACAGTACATCCTGGAGGCACTAAAATGTATAGGGATCTAAGCGAGAATTTATGGTGGAATAACATGAAAAGAGAAATTGCTCAGTATGTTGCATAGTGTTCAGTGTGTCAGCAAGTGAAGGCTGAACACAAAAGACCTGCAGGATTGTTACAACCCATTGAGATTCCTGAATAGAAATGGGATTGTATCACTATGGACTTTGTAATAGGACTGCCAAGGACTATTAGTGGTAATGATGCAATTTGGGTTTTTGTGGATCGTAAATCTAAATCTGCGCATTTCTTGGCTATCAAAATCACTTTTTCCCTCTAAAGATTAGCAAAATTATATAGTGCACACAAAGGAATGACTTGCTCCAGAGTCAAACAATACGTATGCATATTTGAAGGATACAAGAATAGTACCTGTCACCACATCATTTGAAGTCTGTGCATCTTGCAATGTCATGGCATAAACTCTTCCTTGAGCTTTGGGTTTCTGATTTCCTCCCTTGACTCCAGCAGGTCTAGTTCCTTGAGAGGATTGAGTATTTTGAAGAGCTTGTGCAGTGTTTGAAATTTGTTTAAAGGGCATGATGCAAACTTATGCTCATGGCTTCCACAGCAAAAACAGGCACCTGTGTTCCATCAGCAGTCCTTGTCTACATGATTCTTTTTACCGCATCTTGTACACTGCAGTCCACTAGCTTGTATTCCTTGTTTCTTAGCTTGTCCACCTGAATTCTGACTCTTCTGTGGTTCTGACCTGTATCTCTTCCTTTGGTTGTTGTCTCGATCCTGTTGAGCATCATTGGGTCCCCTCTCTATCAGTAAAGCCTTGCTCACTATAGCTCCATAAGTTTCTAATTCAAATGGCTCAACTCCCTGTTTAAATCGGGACCTTAAACCCTCTTCAAATCTTCGAGCTCTACTTTCTTCAGTTGCCACCAAAGCAGGAGCAAACTTTGACAATCTTGTAAATTCTGCCTCATACTGAGCTACTATCATGTTCCCTTGCTCCAGTTTGACAAATTCTTTTTCTTTATGGAGACGGACACTCTTGGGAAAATATTTCTCATTAAATACATCCTTGAAGTTCCTCCAAGTAAAAGGTTCAGTGTCTTGTTCATGTTGACGCTTCACCATTAGCCACCA
>JXTC01000198.1:290906-312857 GCA_002914845.1 Trema orientale
TAACCATTACTCTATTAGAGGCTCGATAAGCATTGGTTACATAACAATGGATAATGAAAGCATGTAATACTAGCTCTTAGGGATATCAGCTTTTATATATACTAAGACAAGAATATTCGAGTCTTTCCAGTCTTTTGGCATGTGTTCACATGTTAATACACTAAGTTTCTATTATTTCTTGGGATTTAGCCGGTCTTCAATTCAGATCGGAAAGTTCTCAGTTTCATGACAATTCCTAGAATGAAATTGCACCATGAATTGAGAAACGTGCACGCAAATATTTTATCGTACAACTATCACATCTTATTAATTATCAGACTATGAAACCAAAAGTAATTTAATGTGATATGTGATTTATGTTTGAATGTATGGATTCAGTTGACTGACTTATTGACTTTGGTATTAAAAGGAAAAATTTAATATGCCTTACTTCCAAACCAATTAGTCCAATCCTGTACTGGTTATATAGTGTAGAAATGGTATTGCATTTGCTTTCTTTTAAAGCTTAGAAAATAGCCTTGACAGATGGTCAGACATGTGGACTTAGTCAATTCTTCTGTTGTTTTAGAATCTAAGGCCTTCTCATAGCTCAATGGTGCTACTACCTTTAATATTCATTTCTGTACCAGAAATCAATATTTGTGTTTTTATCTATTTCCTTAATCTGCCATTTCTCTGTTTTTCTTCAGCGTTTCATATGCAGTTGAGACCAATATTAGTACGTCTCAATCTATCTGCGATGACAGAGCTTTGGTTTCCAAAGAAGAACATTTGAGCTGGGATTTTTCAGTCCAGGCAGCTCCAAGAATCGTTATCCAGGAATTTGGTACAAGAATTACAATGCTCAAACTGTCGTTTGGGTCCCAAACAGATGCAACCCGATTAATGATTTCAATGACTTACTATTAATGAAACCGATATCTCTGTTTGGTATAATGGTATGGGAGATTGTTGGTGGAAAGAGGAGCAGATTATTTCGCCCTCGAAATAACAGTCTTTGACTCAATGAATATCATTTTCTTATCTCAACATTAATTGGAAACTCCAGGGAATAAGATTTTATTTAAAAGGGATAATTACATTTTAATACCTTGTCATGCAGGTATAGAATGAATATTTAGGAAATTGTTATTATTATTATTATGTTTTATTTAATTGCTAGGTAATTTTAATTTTGAGAAATTAGCTTTAAATTTCTTAGTTCTATTATGTTTTTTCTAATCTATCTAATTTCTCATCTATCTTGTTTATCTCTTGCTATTCTACATGTTCTCTCTATTTTTCCATCTTTCCTTTCGCTATTGAAGACCCCCCCCCAAAAAAAAAAACATAGATGTACACAACCAGCCGCTACCATCTTAACTTCTGCTGCTTTCCACCAGATTTCTGCACTTCCTACCACTGACCAAGTCAATATTGCTCTCCGCCGCGCCTCATCTTTAATGCCGCCCCTCATTCAAATTTAGTTCAACAGTTCTTTACCATGAGTCTAAATGTTAATTTATCTCATCACATCATTAAGGCCAGTCCATGCTTTCTCTTTTTTCAAAGTGGAATGAGTCCAAGTTTTAACTTTCAAGATCCTACCTCTTCATGATCAAGACTCAAGACATGGGATTACCACTTGTTCTATGCATTAGATTATTGGTTAATAATGTATTTGAGTTCTAACTCATCGGAGTCGAGTTCTTGAACTCTAGGAGAATGATGCAGGCATAGAATAAATATTTAGAGAATTATTATTATTATTATTATTATTATTATGTTTTATTTAATTGTTAGGTTATTTTAATTTTGAGGAACTAGTTTTGAGTTTTCCATTTTTATCCGTTTCTAGAATTTGTTAACTTTTCTAGTTATGTCTAATTGCCTATTTAGAACTAGGCTTAGCTAAGTAATTACTTTTCAGACTATGATTAGTTAATAAACGATTACTGAGTTTTGTCGATCCTCCTATGGATCTCTTTCTTTTTGAGTTCTTATCTTGATTCTCTATTGCTCTTTTACCTGTTCATCTATTTCTGTCCAAATATCTATAATTCTCTCTATTGATTCTATTATGTTCTCTCTGATCTATCTAATTTCTTATCTATCTTGTTTATCTCTTGCTATTCTACTTATCCTCTCAGTTTTTCTATATTTTCTCGTCCTATCCTACATCACCTTGCTATTTGACTATTTGTTCATTTTGTATCTTGTGCTTTGGTTATTATCAATATTGACTTTTAGATTTAGTATTTGTAAAAAGTTTATACCCGCTTTAGGTCAAACATCATTTTTTACCACCAAAATAATATTTAAACTTTAAAATATATATTTTAAAAAAAGTTCAAATTTAAAAATTTTTCTTTTTTTTTTTTGAGAGAAAATACTCTATTTATTAAGTCAAGTCACCGAAAACAGATGACGAAATAAAACGAGGACTACAATCAAACCAAATCGAATCTGTGAAAATAGAAGACGCAAACTCAGCTGATTGGTGGACCACTGTATTACTCTCATAGAGAATATGGTGACAAGTACCATACTTAGCAAGAGACAATAATGCATTGACATCTTGAATAGAACAGCATTTGAAGCAAACAAAGAAGGCGAAGTAAGTCCTTGGATTACGCGAAGCGCATCACATTCAACTAGCCCCACTTGAATTCCGATCCAGGTAGCCACTTAAAGTCACTCTCGAATGACTAACAGTTCTCTAAAGAGCCTGATAGAGATTTCGAAAAAAAACGGCCACCACCCGGCCATCATCATCGCGAAAAATCCCACCTACACCAGTACTATCGGAATTGGCTCAAACAAAGGCATCAAAATTCAGCTTTATAATTCCACTTAGTGGACAAGACCAATCTAATCGAGGGAGATGCATCTGACTTCATAACCACAAAAACCACCATGAGTTTTCTGAAATTCGGCCAAAAAATTTGAAGCATAATCCGCGATGAGTTGAGAATCTCGAACAACACCACCATGTACTAATCTATTACCGTCAAACCAAATTGACCACATAACAATCAGGAAGAGCTCAAAATTCCTTCGTTTTAAATTCTGGAAGACTGCTAAGAGAATATCCATACTCGAACCCAGCACTAACGTTTTCAGTAAGGTCCAAAAACCGGATTTCTTCCAAACTTCCTTGTTGGCAGCACAACTAAATAATGCATGGGGGACTGATTCCGTGGGATGCAAGCAACGAGGATAAGCTGACTCATTCAGAACTTTCCTCCCCAAGAGACTGGACTTGGAAGGTAAAGCAATTATGATAAACCCGCCAACCAAAAATACGGACCTTGAGAGGGATTTTCATTTTCCAAAGTGCTTTCCACCACTGGATCAAATGACCTGAATTAGAACTGGTATGCCTTATCTTAGTTTGTAACAATAAATTATACCCACTCTTAACAGAATAAATCCCTTTCGCTTCATAGTTCCAAATAAGAAGATCGTCTCTAGCAATCAGATTAAGAGAGATAGATTTCATAAGGTCACTATCCCAAGGAAGGAATTTCTGATGAATTACCTGTTTATTCCATAAACCTACATCAAGGAAAATATCTTTAACCATCACAACCGAAGAATTCCTGGAGGAAATAGGTTTAAAAGACAAAGGTTTATAAATAATATTTGATACTTTTAGAATTTTGTATTTTCTGAATTATTTTTTAATATTTGTTCTTTTAGCTACTAATTTTAATTAGTTTTAAATTTAAATTGAGTATTAAAATAGTTATCCTTAAAGTTTAAAATGGTATTTTGGTAACTTCAATGGCCAAAATTGGTGTTTGACCCAGAAAATGTATAAATTTGTTAAAAATTCTAAATATATTAATAATAGCCAAAACCTAAGGTTTAAACTTTATAAACAGTAAAAAGATAAAAATATAACTAATCTTATTTGAAAACATTGGTGGATTTCTTCAAAGATTGCGAAAAAGCTTATTATGAAGTTGTTAATTAATATTTCAAACTATATACTTGTTTCATAATTGTACGTGATTAGTAGTTATAGTATGCAATTTTTTTTTGGGTCATAACATGATAGTGATGAATGGATGGTTTTGTATATATTTTAATCTAGGCATGGAAATTGAAGGAAGGCAGAGTCATTGAAATGGCTGAAGGGTGCTTAAAGAATTCATATAATTCGTGAGAAATATTGCGTTGCAGAGTACAACCAGAGAATATATAAGCTGCCACAGGACACTTATCCAGATCGTACAGGAAGCAGAAAAACTACAATCCTTCACTCATACGTAACGGACAGCCTGTGAAACCATGCTGTTTTATGGAGACAAACCTACCACATCGGTTTTCTGAATTATCTCCAACAAACAACATAACCATGTTAATATAGAGGCTCGATAATAAGTATTGTCGTTTTCTAGAAAAAAAAAACGACATGTCTTGTAATTAACAGTAACCACTTCTTTTATCTTTTTTCTTTTTCTTTCGGGTGTCCTTAGATTTTTCTCAGACAACAAAGGATATATGCTTTTCCTTTGTTAATTCAGATGTCTAGCATCATGTCTAGAACAAGGCATTCAAAAGAGGACTATTTGTTCCATGATGTGAGCATCAATACAAATTCAAGGCTAAAGAAGGATCTTCATTGACAGACTTTATAGCCTCTTCCTTGACCTATTAGAGATCAGTCTTAATTATGGGCAACAATATGGTTCTTAAATACTTCCTAGTTCTCCTTGAGTTTCTTCAAAAGATTGATGAAATTACTTGTCCAGTCGCTCACTTCACTACTGCCCCAACTATTAGAAAAGCGACATTCTTCAACTTACCTAGAGTTCAGTCTCGTAAAAGATTAACGCATTCATACACGAGAGAGAAAAATGACAACACGAATATGGTCACACTACTTAATGACTGTCTTAGACTGACTGACTTACTTAATGACATCAAAAAAGAATGGAGAGTACTTACAATGAGTCTAATCGAAGACTTGAGCAAGCACCATTAATTATTATGACAAGACAGTCAACCATTTTATCGAATAAAGCTCTCAACTCGTCAAGGACACCTTAAAATTTGAGGACTATTATTGTGTGGGTTTTGACCATCATGAATAGTTGACAATAAAATTGGCCTTATCCACCTCATGGAAGAGGAGATAATTACTCATTATTGTGTAATTACCTAATCTCAATATTGTATTATATTTTATTACGTAATTTCTATGTATTTCGTTATATCATTTTGTTTTGCAATGGCAAAGGGATAAAATGACTACTTTTTATTCCTCCTATAAACATGAGGGGCACATTGTTTTTTGGTACAAGATACGAGGTATATAATTCAAGGGCACCCTATCTATTATTTTAAACAACATGGATGGTGGAAGTTTCCTTTTTATCTCTTTTAAGAGAAAAGAGTTATTGGCACATTTAGTCCCTTAACTATGTAGGATGTAACAATTTGATCTTTCTGGTTTTAATTTTTGTAATTTAGTCCCTGAACTTAGAATTGATTGCAATTAAGTCCAATTGGTAACGGACGTTAGATTACTCACAGAATCAGAACATGCAAATCACATGAGGATTAGAAAAGGTTGAAAAAAAAATTGAAAAATCAATGGAAAAAGGGTGTTCTTTAGTTCTTGCAATACCAAGAAAAAGAAGGAAAAATAAAAAAGGTCCAAATCCCATAAAATAAACTGAAAACTTCAAATAACTAATGCAGGAGATTTGGATTAGCTACTTCAATTGTAGAAGTAGTACTATTAACAGCTTTCACCTTCTCAAGTCCCACAGTTGCATCCCTCTACTAATCTTTTCTTCTATTTTTTTTTCCTTAATTGTTTTTTAAATATCATTGACTTATAATTTCCAGCGTTAAATAAAAGCAGAGAGAGACTCATTTTAATTAGGATAATGCTTGAAGTATCAACTATTGTACTAAATTTTTAATACCAATACATATGGTATGTGATTTATCACTACTTAATTCGTAATAAAGTTTAATCTATTTGTGGTAAGTTTTAATGTACTAATTAGATGGTGACAACTTACATATTATATATATTGGTCCAAAAAATTTGGTACAATAGTTGAGATATGTAGTATTATCCTTTTAATTAATTTCTAAGCCCTCACGGCCATTTTCTCTATTTATCGCATTATTAGCATCTGTATCAACAAAATTCAAGGTCACCATCCTTTATGGAGTCGATCTTGATGAAGGAGGACCTGCAAAATAACACTAGCACTCAAAAAATTATTTTAAAAGTAAGATATTCAAATTGTTGATTTACAACCTTCCCCTAAAAAGCAATTATAGTAAATCAAAATATCGCAGCAAAAATGAGTTCCACACTATTAAAACTTCTAGAAATATTTCTTCTCACTGGCTATTGATCACAAAGGTTGTTGAATTCATGGAAGTAACCTATAGATACTTAGCTACAGGTTCTTCTTATTTTCTTTTTTCTTATTCAAATTCTTCCATTTGTGAATATAGTTATCCACTTGGATCTAAATCTATAATATTCTTAGTCAACCCAGATTTAAATATGTGGGGGTTTTTGTTTTTGTTAGTGTTTTTTTTTCTTTTATTAGTATAGTTATCATTCAAATGATTCAGACTTGGAGAGTTTGTTACTATCGTGAATTAGATTTTGAAGAAAGTCTTCTGGCTAGAGAATCAATCAGAAGTGTCAATTTGGATAGTAAAAACGAGCCACTGAAAAGCTTTGATACATCCTTCATGGAGATCTTCTCCAAGATCGTTGATAGGAATTGTCTTTGTTCTGAGATCTTAAAAGGTTTTTCTATCTTAAAGTCCTGAGATCTTAAAAAGTTTTTGTCTTAAAGTTTATAAATCGATTTCTTGATTCTCATTATAAGAGGTTCTATGTAATTCAATTTTCTATTTTAACCATGATTTGAGTTTAATGAAATTATGTCCTTTAAAAAAAAAAAACAAGGGTGGGAACTTTGATAAGAAGGAAATAATTAGAATATCAATAAAACTCACCTGCTATTATATACAAGTAAAGAATGTGACATTCGACGAAATAAAATGAATTAGTGTGAGTCAAAATCCAAATTAAGTATTACCATTTCTTTAAAAAAAGAAAAAAGAAGAAAATACAACAAAAAAAAAAAATCAACTTGCAATGTAAAATTTTGAATGAGAAAGAGAAAAATGGAATAGACGAGGGACACCAGTAGTCTTGGTCAAACTATATAGAAAATTTGCTAGAAAGTTTTTTTCTTTAAGTTGGACATTTGCCTATAAACTTTAAAAGGGTGGATGTCCAATTAGACAATTTCAAAAGAGTGGTCATTTACCACAATCTCATTAATTTTCTATTTTTCATCCTTATCCAATTAATTTACAAGTGCCAAGAAGAATATCGTAATATGTATGACTAATCTCTTCCAAGACTTAGCAATAATATCTTCACTTAATAATTTATATATTTCTATACAAATTGAATTACGTAAAAGATTCATTAAGATTTATGATTTCTATTAAAATTTCATAAACATGTGGGTATATTCTTATCCTACATAATTTATGTCAATTCTATGCACGGACATATCCTAACCTCCTCTTTCAATTTAGTCTAGAATTTTCTGAATAATTAATTGAGTGATCAATTCAATCAAAAGCATTAAGCACAAATAAAATAATCACTTGGTATATAAATAAACTTGACTAAATTCAACAAAAGAAAACTATAGTTTCATGATTAACTACCATTGGATCCTAAAAGTGTTTAGTTCATAATTCGAATACGAAAAAACTAAGAATAAATATTTGCAACATAATTAAAAACTAAAAATAAAAACTAAATAAAAAACTAAACAAATAAGAGTAAACTAAAGAAAAGAGAGTTGAAGCAGTATTGAGAATGATTGAGAACAATTACTGAAGACTTCTTCTTCCAATTCGGCCTCTAATTGATCTCTCTCTATTCTTCCCTCTCTTTCTCCCTAGTCTCTTTGTGTCCTCATATCTCTATTCTCACGATTCTTCTCTCTAATTCCTCTCTACCCTATTTTCAAGTCGTTATATTTGTACAATATGGAAGGTAGCGTGAGGTGGCCGGCTAAGAAGTCCTAGTCTTCTCCAATTACGTTTTCTTTTCTTTTCTTTTTCTTTTTCCTTTTCCTTTATGCTTTAGAGTATTTATAATACATGTTCTTTTTCTTCCAGATCAATTTAAAAAATGGTTGTTTTTTACACCTATTTAATAAATGGCTATTTTATAATTTTATTTTGATTAATAGCTCTTTTTAGTTGATCTATGTTTTAAAAAATAAATCAATTTTATACAAAATAAATCACTTTTTTAAAAATAAGTCAATTTTACAAAAAATAAATCAATATATTTTGATCTATCAAATATGAAAAACAATCCTTTTTCAAATAAGTTTCAAAATTTGGCCATTGATTAACAATGTTTGAAAAATAGTCATTCTTCAAAATTCGACTATTTGACTTAAAAGCCCTATTCTTTATAATAAGGTTCAAATAAGGGTTTTGGATACTTATACCTATTTTTTTAAAAATAATACCAAATTTACGATCTTTCAAAAATAATAAAAATTTCGTACGATATTTTTAGAGCATTTTTCTAAATACTTTGGGAGTTGAAAAATGCGGTGGCATTGTAGTAAATAAAATTTTTTATTTTTGTTTTATAAGAAATCACAAAGGTTTATTTTTAGCGAAATGTCTTAGACATAAGTAAATCATCGAAAACTACAAAGGTTTCCTGGAAACTAGTTTGGTTTCCTTTTGCGGAATGTCCTGTACGTAAGTAAATCACAGAAAACCATGAACATTTCCTGAAAACTATTATGGTTTCTTTTTCGCAGAATACACTATAGCTAAATAAATTACAAGAAACTACGAATATTTCCTAGAAACCATCGTGATTTTCTTTTTATAGAATGCCATGTAGCTAAGTAAATCATAGAAAACCATGAAGGTTTCCTAAAAACTATTGTAGTTTCCTTTAGCAGAATGCCCTGTAGCTAAGTAAATCACAAGAAACTAGGAGGGTTTCCTGAAAACTATCGTAGTTTCTTTTTTGCAGAATACCATGTAGCTAAGTAAATCAAAAAAAACTACGAAGGTTTCTACTTAATTGTCATTGAGTAATTTCATCAAGCATTTGGTGTGCAATAATTCCACTTCTAATAATTCTACACAATTTTATCAACACTTGTCTACTTCGAATACTTTTGTGTATTATGGAATATATGAATGTATGCACATCAGATAAAAGAAACAAAAACAATAGGAAAAATCTCAATTTTTAATACATCTCAGGTTAAAATAATTAAGCAAACACCTTACGGACTAATTCATTATTAGAAAAATAAATAAGTCTCGATATTCCAATTGTCTATATTTCAAGCAACAAAATTAAAGCTAAAGAAATCGAAAAGAAAAACCACAAAATGGAGGTCAAGCTCCTGGGTATCGTTCACAATCTTGGAAGAAGAAGCATAAGAAGACCCATCAAGAAAGTCTCGAGAAATCAATGACGTTGAATTCTCATAGTTTTGAATCAATACCTATTGACCTATCTTGATCCTCCTTGTACATGCTCATGACTTGGACCGGAGAGCTTACATCAGCTACCATTATTTGGGGCTTTACAGAGCTTCTTCTAAATCTTCCTCTAATTTTTTGTTGAAAATGAGAGGAAACAAATAAATAAAGAAGTGAAATCTTATTAGAGGGGAGTAAAAAGTGCTTAGAAGAATCAAGTGTGTGAGAAAAAGGAGTTTACAGAGTGTTAAGCAAATTTAGGTTTCAACAAAAAGACCGTATAAAAATAAGTGGGCTAAGTAATACCATATTATTGGTATTTTTTTTTTTCAAAAAGAAGTACTGGGTGCCTTTTTTCCTTCAAATAAAACTCCTCCAACAGCTTCAAGTCTAGCTTTATGGGCTGGCCTATTATCAAAAATAGAGGAAACTACACCACATACCCCTTTCTTAAGTTATGTACTAATGAATATCCTTTTTTTATATTATTGAAATATATATCTCTTGTTAAGTTTTAATGATTATATTTTACCATTACACCCTATCTATGTTAACTTGACATATTCATATAGATAATTAAAATTAATTTACCAACATACATAATTCATTTACCGTGTATATAATTTATATACCATTAATTTATCAGTGTATATAAATAATTTACCATAACATATAATTCATTTACCAGTGTATATAATTCAATTACCATAATATATAATTAATTTACTATTGTATATACCATTTACCAGTGTATTATTTGATGTTGCTTAGATTACAGAGAGTAAAATACTTAGAATACAAATAACAAACAGTTGAGTATTTCAGCATAAAAGCTCCACTTGGTTCCGTATATTTCTCCATGATTTGTGATTTTTGTGAAAGTAAGAGTGGGTCCCACCCTCTATAAATTTTTCAAAGTTTTGTTTATAATTAGTTGACTTAAAAAACACTCAGGACCTTTTATTTACCAACCCTATTCGACAGCAAGCACTCAAAACACCTATAAATGTAATTTTAATTAGTAGAGCTGCTTTTGAAAGAATGGTTTTTTCTTCAATTGATTCTGAAAAATTAGATACAACTTATAGGACTTATAGTTACTAAAAATATACAATCGTAATTATCTCCTAATTGATTATAAATCTTTTGTAATTAATTATAATTGATTTACAAAATAATTCAACACTCTCCCTCAAGTTGGTGTATAGATATCTATCATGCACAACTTGTCCACAAATTTTGAAAGTATGCGACTTGAGACTGCTTTGGTAAGAATATCTGCCAATTGTTCTTTTGATCGAATTTATGATAATTCCAGAATTTTTTCCTCCAATTTCTCTCTGATAAAAAACCAGTCAATCTCAACATGCTTTATTCGATCATGATGAACTGGATTATGGGTCATATCACGAGCAGACTTGTTATCACGGTATAATCGGATTGGTTTATTTGATAAATAACCCAAATCCTAAAAGAGAAGATTTAGTCACAAACCTTCACTGACTCAAAGAGCCATCCCCCTAAGTTCTACTTCACCATTTGAGCGAGCAACGACACTTTATTTCTTATTCCTCCAAGTAATGAGATTGCCACCTACAAAGGTAAAATATCCTGAAGTAGATCGAATGTCAGTTTTATCTCGAGCTCAGCCTGCATCAGTGTATACCCTGATGGTTTGTTCCTTTGTTTTCCTAAAAAATAGAATTCCTTTTCCTGGAGCCGATTTCAAGTATCTCAAAATTTGTACGACCGTGTTCATATGCTGCTCATCTGGATCATGCATAAATTGGCTGACAATACTCAAAGCATATGCAAGATCTGGTCTTGTGTGTGCTAAGTATATCAATCTGCTAACAAGTCTTTGGTATCTCCCATTGTCAGCTGGAACTTGATCAGCTTCAACATGTAATTTCAATCCCTCCTTAATTTGTGTATTTACTAGTTGACATGCTGATATCCAAGTTTCTTCTAAAAGATCCAAAGCATATTTCCATTTAGACAAGAAAATACCTTTCTGAGATCGAGATATTTCGATTCCCAGAAAGTACTTTAAGGAGCCTAGATCTTTTATTTCAAATTCTTTGGACAAATATTACATGCCCCCTGCTACAAGGGTGAAGCTCTTCTCTCTACCATCTATCTCATAAATTAGGTTCCATCAAGGTCGCTTAACTTTCAAATGCCATTTCAATCACTTACAGATACTGTTGTCGCACCCACATAGTTCCCAATCCAACTCCTCATGTCTTTGGTTGTATTGTCTACGTTCATCTACCTAAAAGTCAACGGAGTAAGTTAATACCTCACGCCTTGAAATATATTTTTGTTAGATATGCTCTACATCAAAAGGGGTATCGATGTTATCACCCCCTTACTCGATGCATGTTTGTCTCTATGGATGTTGTCTTCCATGAAGATACGATGTATTACTCTACATCTGAATTTCAAGAGGAGTATCTTGATGAAATTCAAACTTTTGAATACAATCTTATGATAGATACAGAGGAGATAAAAGTTGATGTGGCAGAAATATCTAATAAATATGTAGGTGACTTGGATACAAGTAGTCAAAACTTGTATATAAGTGGTAATGAATATCCAGAAAATCAGGAAACTTCAGAGGCCGAGTTTCAGTCTCTCTCGAGCAATATACCAAACAAATCGTTAGCTGAGGATACTCCTTATACAGTACCTGAGTCATCTAGGAGATAGTTACCATAATATCACACAAGAGGTATTCTAAAACCAACTTATGAACCTGAATTGTCTAGTAAAGTAAGATATGCCATGAGCTATTATGTGTCTACACATCAATTGTCAAAAATAAATCAATCATTTGTAAATCAATTATCTAATGTATCTATTCCTAACAGTGTGTAGGAAGCCTTAACTGACCCAAGATAGAAGGCCACAATTAATGAAGAGATGGCCTCATTACAAAAGAACCAGACATGGGAGCTCGTAGATCTTCCCATAGGAAAGAAACCAGTTGAGTGTCGATAGATTTTTTCTATAAAGTAAAAAGTTGATGGTACGATTGAACGCTTCAAATCAAGATTGGTGGCAAAGGGATATTCCCATACTCATGAAATTGACTATACTGAAACTTTCACACCTGTAACAAAAATCAACGCAGTTCAGGTCTTGTTATCCTTAGCTGCGAATTTCAGATGGCCACTATAGCAGTTTGATGTGAAGAACGCTTTTTTGCACGGGGAACTATCTGAAAGGGTCTACATGGATCTTCCTCCCGGGTGCATGGTGACAGAAAAGTAAAGACAGAAGGTGTGTAAATTGAAGAAATCATTGTATGGTTTGAAGCAATCTCCCAAGCCCTGGTTTGGAAAATTCACAAAATCTATGATAACATTTGGTTATCATCAGAGTAATTCAGATCACACTCTATTCTTGAAAAAGAAAAATAATAACATTACTATACTTATTGCTTATGTTGATGATATGGTAGTAATAAGAAATGATCTAATTGAAAGAAAGGTTTGGTAGTCTCTTTATGGAAAGTAGTAGATCTAAGTTCTCACGACGGACTAAGGAATAACATTCTTCCAAACTTAGGAGTGGCTCGCGACGTAAAATTTCTCGCTGAAGTTGATCAAAACTTGTATCCAATCCAGCTAGAAAGATGTGGACTCGAGTGCATTCAATGAGTATGCTACCACATCATTAAGGTCCTTTATGACCACTCTATCACGATAGTCGAGTTCTTGAAATATTTCGCTTAACTCTCCATAATAGATAGAAAGTGATTTGGTACTTTGTTTGGCTGAGAAGGCTTTCTGATATAGGGAGTAGACTTGCATCTCATCAGTTTCATCACAAAAGACTTTGGATAAAGCATTCTAGATTTCACGAGCAGTGGGAATACAGAGACAGTACTTCATAATGTCAGGAGTCATGGACATCAGAAGCCAATACTTTACTTTCTGATTTTTAGCATACCATTTCTCATATTCCTTATCCAACACAAAAGGTGAAGCTGTTTTTTGTATGATGTATGAGAGTTTTTCTCATTCAACAATATCCATCTCCATCAATTGGGACTGCACATCATAATTTGTTTCAGTGAGTTGAATGCCTGCATTGAAGACACCTTCAGACTGAATAACAATAGGAAAAGATTTGGTACCAGTTGATTTACTATGTTCACTCATTTTTTTTTGTGATTTTTTTTTAGTAAAAGAGAGGCCCAATAATATCTTGAACTTGAACAAAGACTAGCCCAGCCCAAAAATAACCTCAATACAAAAGGTCCAAAAAATATCCTGAACTAGCCTAACCCAAAATAACTTTTAGTTAGAAAACTAGCCCAATCCAAACACTGAATATAACATTTAGATTTTAGGTTTTATCAAAATAAAAAGAGATTGGGATAACACTCCTCAGTCATGCGGTGATGTGAGTAGGTGCGGTGAGGCGGCTGACGAGTGGCAGGCTGGGCACGGTGTAAGGGGCAGCGGCTGGTAGGTGCAAGGGACTTTGCATGGTGCTGGTGCTGGGGCTCACTATGGTTGAGGGCGAGAGGTTTCTGACGAGGTTGAGCTCCGGCGGTGGGTGGTCTTTGACAGTGGAGAGCGAGTATAGCAAAGGCTCTAGCCAAATCAGAGGAGGTGTTTGCTGGAAATTCTTCACACAAGCCGGCGAAAGTGGTGTTTGCTGGAAGTGGGTCTGGGACATGGCGAGGTTCCTTTTTTTTTATTAAAAAAAATTGGTATATTAGGATTGAGATTTGATTCATAATATCTGGTGTATTTGTGGTATTTTCGATAGTATTGGCTGGGTATCTGATTTGGTAAATGGAGAATTTTTTTTTTAAAATTTGGCTGTTTTTTGATATTTGGTTTTTGGGTATTTTGGATTTAGAATCGTATTTTCTCTGATACCATGAAAGAATTATTTTTTTTTCAATTGATTCTGAAAAATTAGATACAACTCATAGGACTTATAGTTACCAAAAATATACAATCATAATTATCTCTTAATTGATTACAAATCTTTTATAATTAATTCTAATTGATTTTATAAAATAATTCAATAGCTTCTTCCTACGTCCTCATAAAAACTCAATGGCATTGGTGTTCAGGTCATGATTAGCTAGGCCCAAAATTAAAGAAATAAATGCAAAAAGATCCCTATCTGGCATCTCTTCAAATATGCCATGAGCAGTTTCTATATAGTCACACCTAGCATACCTATCANGAACCTGAATTGTCTAGTAAAGTAAGATATGCCATGAGCTATTATGTGTCTACACATCAATTGTCAAAAATAAATCAATCATTTGTAAATCAATTATCTAATGTATCTATTCCTAACAGTGTGTAGGAAGCCTTAACTGACCCAAGATAGAAGGCCACAATTAATGAAGAGATGGCCTCATTACAAAAGAACCAGACATGGGAGCTCGTAGATCTTCCCATAGGAAAGAAACCAGTTGAGTGTCGATAGATTTTTTCTATAAAGTAAAAAGTTGATGGTACGATTGAACGCTTCAAATCAAGATTGGTGGCAAAGGGATATTCCCATACTCATGAAATTGACTATACTGAAACTTTCACACCTGTAACAAAAATCAACGCAGTTCAGGTCTTGTTATCCTTAGCTGCGAATTTCATATGGCCACTATAGCAGTTTGATGTGAAGAACGCTTTTTTGCACGGGGAACTATCTGAAAGGGTCTACATGGATCTTCCTCCCGGGTGCATGGTGACAGAAAAGTAAAGACAGAAGGTGTGTAAATTGAAGAAATCATTGTATGGTTTGAAGCAATCTCCCAAGCCCTGGTTTGGAAAATTCACAAAATCTATGATAACATTTGGTTATCATCAGAGTAATTCAGATCACACTCTATTCTTGAAAAAGAAAAATAATAACATTACTATACTTATTGCTTATGTTGATGATATGGTAGTAATAAGAAATGATCTAATTGAAAGAAAGGTTTGGTAGTCTCTTTATGGAAAGTAGTAGATCTAAGTTCTCACGACGGACTAAGGAATAACATTCTTCCAAACTTAGGAGTGGCTCGCGACGTAAAATTTCTCGCTGAAGTTGATCAAAACTTGTATCCAATCCAGCTAGAAAGATGTGGACTCGAGTGCATTCAATGAGTATGCTACCACATCATTAAGGTCCTTTATGACCACTCTATCACGATAGTCGAGTTCTTGAAATATTTCGCTTAACTCTCCATAATAGATAGAAAGTGATTTGGTACTTTGTTTGGCTGAGAAGGCTTTCTGATATAGGGAGTAGACTTGCATCTCATCAGTTTCATCACAAAAGACTTTGGATAAAGCATTCTAGATTTCACGAGCAGTGGGAATACAGAGACAGTACTTCATAATGTCAGGAGTCATGGACATCAGAAGCCAATACTTTACTTTCTGATTTTTAGCATACCATTTCTCATATTCCTTATCCAACACAAAAGGTGAAGCTGTTTTTTGTATGATGTATGAGAGTTTTTCTCATTCAACAATATCCATCTCCATCAATTGGGACTGCACATCATAATTTGTTTCAGTGAGTTGAATGCCTGCATTGAAGACACCTTCAGACTGAATAACAATAGGAAAAGATTTGGTACCAGTTGATTTACTATGTTCACTCATTTTTTTTTGTGATTTTTTTTTAGTAAAAGAGAGGCCCAATAATATCTTGAACTTGAACAAAGACTAGCCCAGCCCAAAAATAACCTCAATACAAAAGGTCCAAAAAATATCCTGAACTAGCCTAACCCAAAATAACTTTTAGTTAGAAAACTAGCCCAATCCAAACACTGAATATAACATTTAGATTTTAGGTTTTATCAAAATAAAAAGAGATTGGGATAACACTCCTCAGTCATGCGGTGATGTGAGTAGGTGCGGTGAGGCGGCTGACGAGTGGCAGGCTGGGCACGGTGTAAGGGGCAGCGGCTGGTAGGTGCAAGGGACTTTGCATGGTGCTGGTGCTGGGGCTCACTATGGTTGAGGGCGAGAGGTTTCTGACGAGGTTGAGCTCCGGCGGTGGGTGGTCTTTGACAGTGGAGAGCGAGTATAGCAAAGGCTCTAGCCAAATCAGAGGAGGTGTTTGCTGGAAATTCTTCACACAAGCCGGCGAAAGTGGTGTTTGCTGGAAGTGGGTCTGGGACATGGCGAGGTTCCTTTTTTTTTATTAAAAAAAATTGGTATATTAGGATTGAGATTTGATTCATAATATCTGGTGTATTTGTGGTATTTTCGATAGTATTGGCTGGGTATCTGATTTGGTAAATGGAGAATTTTTTTTTTAAAATTTGGCTGTTTTTTGATATTTGGTTTTTGGGTATTTTGGATTTAGAATCGTATTTTCTCTGATACCATGAAAGAATTATTTTTTTTTCAATTGATTCTGAAAAATTAGATACAACTCATAGGACTTATAGTTACCAAAAATATACAATCATAATTATCTCTTAATTGATTACAAATCTTTTATAATTAATTCTAATTGATTTTATAAAATAATTCAATAGCTTCTTCCTACGTCCTCATAAAAACTCAATGGCATTGGTGTTCAGGTCATGATTAGCTAGGCCCAAAATTAAAGAAATAAATGCAAAAAGATCCCTATCTGGCATCTCTTCAAATATGCCATGAGCAGTTTCTATATAGTCACACCTAGCATACCTATCAATAAGAGCAACGCCCAACACTCTATCTAATTTCATTTTGTTTCTGCCCACTTTTATTGCATTCAACTCCATCAGAAAGCTAAAAGCACATTTCAAGGGAAGTAAGCATCCTTTGGTTTGATTCGATTGGAGGAACAAAAATTGACCCGATTTGAAACCCAATCTTCTCTATGTGTGAGAAAATCACTGCAACCCAGTCCGTCCACGTTAATTGGATATCTTTACTATGGTCAAGAAAAATATTGGCCAAGATAGGCAGATTAGGAATGGAAGTCTATGGTAACAGAGACGACTTTGATAGCTGAGTCTTCCTACGGTACTTGAAATTGTTTTGCCAGTTAGTAAAGTCGTCAGAGTGGAGCCGAAGAACACAAAGAATGGTCTGGCTCCAGTTGTTGCACGAACGGTTGAAACAGTCCTATAGCTGCACTAGGGGAGTTGGAGGCCAACTAGCCGGAAATGAAAGGACAAATATGGCATTAAAAGAATATCAATTATGAGAAGGGATATTTTTGTTCATATTTTAAAAGTGGGATATATACTAATCGGTAGCCCCAAAAATGGCGCATTTCTGTAGAACCCCCAATCAAATAACATAAGCCCAAACTTAAATAATATGGACTGAGACCATTTTCCTGACTGAATTAAATAAGAGGAATTGACATAAATACTAGTAATTTTGATTAAATGACTTTTTTATGAGTGTATTTAAAAATAACTTTTTTAGTAAAATTTTAGCGTTTTGTGATTTTGTGTGATGGAAGGGAAGGTCATACAATTTGTAACTATTAATTACTTCTAAAAAAAGTCATAATTTAGTAATCACAAATTGTGTGATGAGGTGTCGCATAATTTGTGATACTACTATATATGTCAATTTGGAAAGGACTACTTAAAAAATCATTTTTTGTCAAATCAGTACTATCCAATTCAATTTCCCATAACTAAATGAAAGCCACTTTTGATTAATTGTAACACCTATTTTACTTTCAGCTTGACTTCTACCACTTCTTTTATACGAAGTGACTATTTTATCCTCTGCTGAACAGTATTTGTTCTCCCTTCCAAGTCGCATGCGGCCTTTCCTCCTCTCTATCTAAACCAGACATTAACGGCCTCTCTCTCTTCAACTACGCTTTCATCCCAAACCCATCTCCTCTCTCTCTCTCCTTGTCAGCTTTAACCACAACCACCACTCTCCACCTTGGCTTAACTGCCATTAACAACCTTCGTCTGCCATGTGCACAGTTCCTGGCCCCACTCCCGCTCTTAGGAAAAAGGGGCAAGAAACTATTTAGAAGAAATACTCAATAAGACGATTGAGATTGTGCTCTTCTGATTGCAATTTGCAATTATGAAGATACACTAATAATTGTAAATTTTAATGGGTGCTGTTATGTTTAGTTAATAAGTTAAAACAAGTGACAACTGCCAACTTAACCCTTCAATCGACCTGTTGCATGACCACGTAGGCCATGGATTAACACACCCGTACATTCTTGGCCCAACAAGAGAATTTACTTCAGCCTTTTTATATATTCGTTCTCTTTTTCTTTGGCTCCAAATCGTCATTTTTCTCGAAAGTTGTAAATTTTTGATTTTTTGTGTTTGAAAAATCCTGGAATTGAATTAGAAAAATACCACTTTTAAAAATATTTAGAAAAATACTACTATTTAATAATTAATAAAATATTTGAAGTAACAAATCAAATTAGCTCAGTTAACTCGACCAGTTATTTTAAGTAACTAAATTGATTACCCGGAGTAACCTAAGTGGTTATCTCGAGTGCCATTGAAAAATATTAATTTTGAAAAAAAAATGATATTTTTATAAATATTTATTAAGAATGTTATTTTTCAAAAAAAAAATTTTAGAAGTGATATTTTGCTAAATCAATCTAGGATTTTTCGAAAATTTCAGCCTATTAGGGATTTCTCAATTTTTTGTACTTTGAGTGTAGAATTTTGTAAGAAGCCTATTAATCTCCTGAAGAAGAAAAATAATGGGTTTCTAATACTTTTACCTATAAAATCCAAAAAGAATTACAAAAATATGAATGTCAGATTTTTTTCCAATTTCTATAGGGTTTTTATTAGAAAAATATCACTATTTAAAATTTTTTAAGAGAAATATTATTCGTAAAAAGATTACTAGTTACCAGCTTCTGAAAATTAGTTACCAGTTACTAGTTACTAATTTAAACATGAATTTTTCAAAATAGTTTTTTAAAATGACATTTTTCTTATGAAAATAGTACAGGATCTACAAAAAACGTAAATCACCGTATTTTTCAAATTTTTTTTCTAAAAATACCTTAGAAAGCCTAATTTTCACAAAAATTATTAAATTAGAAAAACTTAATAATACAATTAAGAGTAAATTGCAAAAAGATACCCTTAAGTTTGGGTATTCTGCAATTTAAATCTTGAAGTTTAGACTCTGCAAAATAATAACTGGGAATTCGAATTTCTTAAAATTAATACCCTAGATTAACTTTTTAACTAATTTCAGTAACGAAAGAATAATAATAGCCTCCATTAAAACTACATTAGTCCGTATTATTCTCCTAAATTTTGAGGATATTATTATTAATTACCAGTTAAAATTATTCAAAAAATCAACTCAAGGTATCAATTTTCAGAAATTCTTAACTCAGGGTATTAATTATTTTATAGAGTCCAAACTTCAGGGTTTAAATTCTAAAATGCTCAAACTTCAGGATATTTTTTTGCGGTTCACCTTATAATTAACTAACAAATATAGAATTTAGAGACAAAAATAGGACAAAAAATATGTATAGTTGTGATCTTATCATGTACATGTGTGTTTATATAGCCTATTCATTAACAAAATTCTTATCTCTCTATGTTTAGTGGCTAATTACAGAGGTTTTGTTTATGACAACAAAATCTCGTCCTTTGTTATTAGGCTTTTCATTAAAAGTGTTAAAAAAAAAATTCTAATAATTGATAAGCTTGTTGAGCTCCACTTGGTATTGAGATGAGAGTTTCATCAATTATTGTACTTGTACAAGTTGTACATATCACACAGCAGTAGCAAAGGAGGCCTTAAGTTTTTTGTCAAGCTGGCTTAACTTGAAAGAAAACTTGAAAGAAAACATCTCCTTCTAGATAGTTGTCACTTCGGATTTGCATGGACAAAAGTAATCCGCCGAAAATATTGGTAATGGATAAGAGTTACTTATCAAAATTAATTAACAACTACACTTTTCTACAAGAAGACTCAAGATTAACATTATCTTAGCCAGATGTACTAAACTTCAACATATATGTAGTTCTTTCATTTTGTAGACTCCAAATGATTTGAGAACAATGATAGTGAAATCATACCACCGTTCATGCTTTTATTAAATGCTTGTAACAATTGGCAAGGCATCTATCTTATGTAAGTTCCAGTACCTTTGAAGTTATACATCTTTGTCATATGTTTATATGCTTTTAATATTTATAAAACGCTGGTAGTTGAGAAATCATTTTCTTGAGATGAGAAATGGTATCGCCTTTGCTTGCAAGTTTTAAAGCTTAGAAAATAACCTAGACTAATAGTCACCACAAGTGGACTTAGTCAACTCTTTTTCCATTGTTAGTGTAAGGCCTTCTCAGAGCTCAAGGGTGCTACTACCTTTGATCATTTTGTACTAGAAATCAATGTCTGTGTCTTTGTCTTTTACCCTAATCTGTGCCATTGTTCTGTTTTTCTTCAGTGCTTTATGTGCAGTTGAGACCAATAGTAGTACATCTCAAACTATCCGCGATGGCAGAACTCTGGTTTCCAAAGAAGGAACATTTGAGCTGGGATTTTTCAGTCCAGGAAGCTCCAACAATCGTTATCTGGGAATTTGGTACAGGAATATCAATGTTAAAACTGTCGTTTGGGTCGCAAACAGATGCAACCCGATTAGTGATTCTTCTGGCTTGTTGAGGATCAACAATACTACCGGCAATCTTGAGCTGTTGTATCAGAATAAGAGTGTCGTTTGGTCAACTAACTTATCAAAACAAGCTCAAGAACCAACTCTGGAGCTCTTAGATTCTGGGAATCTTGTCCTAAAAGATGACCAAAACACAAGTAGTACTACTCCAGAACCGTTTTTGTGGCAAAGCTTTGACCACCCCTCTGATACATTTTTACCTGGGATGAAACTAGGATGGGATTTAAGGGCAGGTCTTAACCGCAATTTATCAGCATGGAAGAATTTTGAAGACCCTTGTCCTGGAGATTTGAGTTATGGATTTAAGCTCGGACCTAACGCCTTACCCGAAATTTATATTCTACAGGGAACCGAAAAGTATTTTCGTTCTGGCCCATGGAATGGCCGTCGCTTTAGTGGTGTATCGGAAATGAGTACTAATCAGATTTATGATTTTTACTATGTTCACAATGTCGATGAAGTGTATTTCAGGTACAAAGTCAAGATGTCACTTTTGTCAAGGGTAGTTCTGAACCAAACAACTAGACACCGTCAACGGATAGTGTGGATGAACCAAACTCAAAGCTGGAGACTTTTTTCTTCCACACCAGAAACTGACTGTGATAAGTATAATCTTTGTGGAGCCAATGGAAATTGTACTATGATTAGTAACAAGCCAGTATGCCGATGTCTAGTTGGATTCACCCCTAAGTCTCAGGAAAAATGGCAAACCATGGACTGGTCTGCAGGGTGCGTGAGAAATAGTCCTCCAAACTGCGAGAATGGCAATGGAAATGAATTTGTGAGATTTGGTGGCTTGAAATTGCC
>JXTC01000198.1:339550-359579 GCA_002914845.1 Trema orientale
TTTTTTTTCTTCTGTCAGACTCTGAAAGATAATACGTATAGGGTTTCCTAGTCTTCAAAATTACTGAATTGTCCCTATTTAATTAACTAAACCTTTGGCTTTTTTGTCTTTTATTCTTTTTATTTATTTATTTATTTATTTATTTGCCCCTTTTTTTTTTATGTCTATACGGGTTATTACATTATACTTCTTTGTCAAGTTTTCAGAATGTCTCATAACTTGAATGTGTCTAAAAACACTCCAGAAAACTTGATTACGCATAACAATTCGAGTCACATAAATACAAAGAGGTTAGAAGGACAAGTATTTGTTAATCCTACTGCAACCATATCCTGAACCAAGTAATTATAGAGAATAATTATTCAATATACAGAGATCCAGCAACATAAAGCATCAAGATGGACAGAAATTCGAACGAAATGCCCAGAACATCTTAGTTGAAAAGAGAAAACAAGCTCATTGACGACTACTATTGACCCCCAATTAATAAACTAACATATACCCATAACCATTATGGACATATAGAGATCTAACAATGAAAAATATATCCAAAATTGAATCTAACATATACCCAAAAATCGAAATCAGAGGCTCTCTCAAACAACACAAAAACAAATGGTCAAAGGAGAAATCAAATCAGAGTAAACCCAATAAAGAACAACAGATTTTTGCCTAACCAAATCCAAAAGCAAAGAAGCAAATCCATGAAAACCAAATCCACAAATCACGTGATTGAACTTACCTCACCAAATCCGAAAAAAGAAATCTTCACCCAACAGATTTTTGCCTAAAAAACTTCACCAACCTGAAAAAAATTATAAAAGAAAAAAAAATAAATTTATTATATTACCTCCAAGATTTTTGAGAATATGGTTCTCATTTGAGATGAAATAAAAGAATCTGATGTGTTTTTTTTTTTTTTGTCTCACTTCCGGATTTTTTGGTCTTCTTCTTCTGCTTTTTTATTTTTTCCTCTCCTTTTACAATCAGAAGAAGCAGGTGGAGAGAGAGATATGAGATGGATGAGAGGAAGAGGAAGAGAGAGACAAGATGAATGAGAGAGAGAGATGAGATCGCTGAGAGAGAGAAAGAATCACAACGGCGCAGATAGATTGAGGAAGATTGAAGAGGTGTTTAGGTTTTAGGTTATAACAAGACCTTTACTGACGGGTCCTAACTCCCGTCGGTAAATGTATTTAAAGAAAGAACTACTCAAAAAACTGTCGTTTTTTAACTTCTAATCAAAAGAAAAGACATTTGCCGACGGGATACCACAACCCGTCGGCAAATGTATTTCAATAAAATGATTTTTTTTTGGGTTAAAAATAAAATGGCGCCCATAAAATAATATTCGCGGGAAAAAAACTCGGGTTTTTTTTCGATCAACCTTTTGCCGACGAATAACTAATTTTGCGTTGGTATATGTTCAATATACTGACGCGTTGCCCATAGGCATAAAGGTGCCAAAGGTGGATTTTTTGGGTCATCATTTGCTGACGGTTTTTAGTCTAGCCCGTCGGTAAATATCTCATTTGCCGACGAGCTGAGCCTAGTCCGTCGAGAAAAGTTCATATTCTTGTAGTGCTATTAGAGATTAGTCTTAATTATGGGCAACAATATGGTTCTTAAATACTTCCTAGTTCTCCTTGAGTTTCTTCAAAAGATTGATGAAATTATTTGTCCAGTCGCTCACTTCACTACTGCCCCAACTATTATAAAAGTGACATTCTTCAACTTACCTAGAGTTCAGTCTCATAAAAGATTAACGCATTCATATACAAGAGAGAAAAATGACAACATAAGTATGGTCACACTACTTAATGACTGTCTTAAACTGACTGACTTACTTAACGATATCAAAAAATAATGGAGAGAACTTACAATGAGTCTAATCGAAGACTTGAGCAAGTACTATTAATTATTATGACAAGACGGTCAACCATTTTATCGAATAAAGCTCTCAACATGTCAAAGACACCTTAAAATCTGAGGATTATTGTTGTGTGGATTTTGACCATCATGAATAGTTGACAACAAAATTGGCCTTATCCACCTCATGGAAGAGGAGATAATTGCTCATTATTATGTAATTACTCAATCTCAATATTGTATTATATTTTATTACGTAATTTCTATGTATTTCGTTATATCACTTTGTTTTGCAATGGCAAAGGGATAAAATGACTACTTTTTATTCCTCCTATAAACATGAGGGGCACATTGTTTTTTGGTACAAGATACGAGGTATATAATTCAAGGGGCACCCTATCTATTATTTTAAACAACATGGATGGTGGAAGTTTCCTTTTTATCTCTTTTAAGAGAAAAGAGTTATTGGCACATTTAGTCCCTTAACTATGTAGGATGTAACAATTTGGTCTTTCTGGTATTAATTTTGGTAATTTAGTCCCTAAACTTTAGAATTGGTTGCAATTAAGTCCAATTGGTAACGGACGTTAGATTACTCACAGAATCAGCACATGCAAATCACTTGAAGATTAGAAAAGGTTGAAAAACAAATTGAAAAGCAAATGGAAAAAGGGTGTTCTTTAGTTCTTGCAATACCAAGAAAAAGAAGGAAAAATAAAAAAGATGCCGTCTTCAAAAAAAAAAAAAAAAAAAAAACTAAAAACTTCAAATAACTAATGGACGAGATTTGGATTAGCTACTTCAATTGTAGAAGTAGTACTATTAATAACTTTCACCTTCTCAAGTCCCACAGTTGCATCCCTCTATTGGTCTTTTTTTCTATTTTCTTTTTTCTTTAATTGTTTTTTAAATATCACTGACTTATAATTTCCAGCGTTAAATAAAAGCAGAGAGAGACTCATTTTAATTAGGATAATGCTTGAAGTAACAACTATTGTACTAAATTTTTAATAGCAACACATGTGGCATGTGATTTATCACTACTCAATTAGTAATAAAGTTTAATCTATTTGTGGTAGGTTTTAATGTACTAATTAGATGGTGACAACTTACATACCATATATGTTGGTCCAAAAAATTTGGTACAATAGTTGAGATATATAGTATTATCCTTTTAATTAATTTCTAAGCCCTCGCGGCCATTTTCTCTATCTATCGCATTATTAGCATCTTTATCAACAAAATTCAAGGTCACCATCCTTTATGGAGTCGATCTTGACGAAGGAGGACCTGCAAAATAACACTAGCACTCAAAAAAATTATTTAAAAGTAAGATATTCAAATTGTTGATTTACAACCTTCCCCTAAAAAGCAATTATAGTAAATCAAAATATCGCAGCAAAAATGAGTTCCACACTATTAAATCTTCTAGAAATGTTTCTTCTCACTGGCTATTGATCACAGAGGTTGTTGAATTCATGGAAGTAACCTATAGATACTTAGCTACAGGTTCTTCTTATTTTCTTTTTTCTTATTTAAATTCTTCCATTTGTGAATATAGTTATTCACTTGGATCTAAATCTATAATGTTCTTAGTTCACCCAGATTTAAATATGTGGTGATTTTTGTTTTTGTTAGTGTTTTTTTCTTTTATTAGTGTAGTTATCATTCAAATGATTCAGATTTGGAGAGTTTGTTACTATCACGAATTATATTTTGAAGAAAGTCTTCTGGCCAGCGAATTAATCAGAAGTGTCAATTTAGATAGTAAAAACGAGCCACTGAAAAGCTCTGATACATCCTTCATGGAGGTCTTCTTCAAGATCATTGACAGGGATTGTCTTTGTTTTGAGATCTTAAAAGGTTTTTCTATCTTAAAGTTATGAGATCTTAAAAAAAAAATTTGTCTTAAAGTTTATAAATCGATTTCTTGATTCTTATTATAAGAGGTTCTATGTAATTCGATTTTCTGTTTTAACCATAATTTGAGTTTGATGAAATTATGTCCTATAAAAAAATAAAAAAAACAAGGGTGGGAACTTTGATAAGAAGGAAATAATTAGAATATCAATAAAACTCACCTGCTATTATATACAAGTAAAGAATGTGATATTCGACGAAATAAAATGAAATAGTGTGGGTCAAAATTCAAATTAAGTATTACCATTTCTTTTTTTAAAAAAAAAGGAAGAAAATACAACAAAAAAAAAATCAACTTGCAATGTAAAATTTTGAATGAGAAAGAGAAAAATGGAACAAACGAGGGACACCAGTAGTCTTGGTCAAACTATATAGAAAATTTGCTAGAAAGTTTTTTTTCTTTAAGTTGGACATTTGCCTATAAGCTTTAAAAGGGTGGATGTCCAATTAGACAATCTCAAAAGAGTGGTCATTTACCACAATCTCTTTAATTCTCTATTTTTCATCCTTATCCAATTAATTTACAAGTGCCAAGTAGAATATCGTAATATGTATTACTAATCTCTTCCAAGACTTAGCAATAATATTTGCACTTAATAATTTATATATTTCTATACAAATTGAATTACGTAAAAGATTCATGAAGATTTATGATTTCTATTAAAATTTCATAAACATGTGGGTATATTCCTATCCCACATAATTTATGTTAATTCTATGCATGAACATATCCCAACCTCCTCTTTCAATTTAATCTAGAATTTTCTAAACAATTAATTGAGTGATCAATTCAATCAAAAGCATTAAGCACAAATAAAATAATCACTTGGTATGTAAATAAACTTGACTAAATTCAACAAAAGAAAACTAAATATGATTAACTATCATTGGAACCCAAAAGTGTTTAGTTCATAATTCGAATAAGAAAAAACTAAGAATAAATATTTACAACATAATTAAAAACTAAAAATAAAAACTAAATAAAAAACTAAACACTTTTTAGTTGTTTTTTACACCTATTTAATAAATGGCTATTTTATTATTTTATTTTGATTAATAGCTCTTTTTAGTTGATCTATGTTTTAAAAAATAAATCAATTTTATGCAAAATAAATCACTTTTTTAAAAATGAGTCAATTTTATAAAAAACAAATCAATATATTTTGATCTACTAAATATAAAAAACAATCCTTTTTCAAATAAGTTTCAAAATTTGGCCATTGATTAACAGTGTTTGAAAAATAGTCATTCTTCAAAATTCGACTATTTGACTTAAAAGCCCTATTCTTTATAATATGGTTCAAATAAGGGTTTTGGACACTTATACCTATTTTTCAAAAAATAATACCAAATTTATGATCTTTCAAAAATAATAAAAATTTCGTACGATATTTTTATAGCATTTTTCTAAATACTTTGGGAGTTAGAAAACTCGGTGATATTTTAGTAAATAAACTTTTTTATTTTTGTTTTACAAGAAACCACGAAGGTTTTTCTTAGTGGAATGTCTTGTACATAAGTAAATCATCGAAAACTACAAAGGTTTCCTAGAAACTAGTTTGGTTTCCTTTTGCAGAATGTCCTGTACGTAAGTAAATCACAGAAAACCACGAACATTTCCTGAAAACTATTGTGGTTTCTTTTTCGCAGAATACGCTATAGTTAAATAAATCACAGGAAACTACGATGAAGGTTTCCTAAAAGCTATTATAGTTTCCTTTAACAGAATGCCCTGTAGCTAAGTAAATCATAGAAAACTATGAAGGTTTCCTAAAAGCTATTATAGTTTCCTTTAACAGAATGCCCTGTAGCTAAGTAAATCACAAGAAACTAAGAGGGTTTCCTGAAAACCATCGTAGTTTCTTTTTTGCAGAATGCCATGTAGCTAAGTAAATTAAAAGAAACTACGAAGGTTTCTACTTAATTGTCATTGAGTAATTTCATCAAGCATTTGGTGTGCAATAATTCCACTTCTAATAATTCTACATAATTTCATCAACCACTTGTCTACTTTGAATACTTTTGTATATTATGGCATATATGAATGTATGCACATCAGATAAAAGAAACAAAAATAATAGGAAAAATCTCAATTTTCAATACATCTCAGATTAAAACAATTAAGCAAATACCTTACGGACTAATTAATTATTAGAAAAATAAATAAGCCTCGATATTCCAGTTGTCTATATTTCAAATAACAAAATTAAAACTAAAGAAATCGAAAAGAAAAACCACAAAATGGAGGTCAAGCTCCTGGGTATTGTTCACAATCTTGGAAGAAGAAGAATAAGAAGACCCATCAAGAAAGTCTCGAGAAATCAAAGACGTTGAATTCTCATAGTTTTAAATCAATACCTATCGACCTATCTTGATCCTCCTTGTACATGCTCATGATTTGGATTGGAGAGCTTATATCAGTTACCATTATTTGGGGTTTTACAGAGCTTCTTCTAATCTTCCTCTGCTTTTTTGTCGAAAATGAGAGGAAATAAATAAATAAAGAAGTGAAATCTTATTGGAGGGAAGTAAAAAGTGATTAGAAGAATTAAGTGTGTGAGAAAAAGGTGTTTACAGAGTGTTAAACAAATTTAGGTATTTTTCAACAAAAAGACGGTATAAAAATAAGTGGGCTAAGTAATATCATATTATTGGTATTTTTTTTCAAAAGGTAGTACTAGGTGTCTTTTTTCCTTCAAATAAAACTCCTCCAACAGCTTCAAGTCTAGCTTTATGGGCTAGCCTATTATCAAAAATAGAGGAAACTACACCACATACCCCTTTCTCAAGTTATGTATTAATGAATATCCCTTTTTTATTTTATTGAAATATATATCTCTTGTTAAGTTTTAATGATTATATTTCATCATTACACCCTATGTATGTTAACTTGATATATTTTATAACGTAAAATTAATTTACCAACATACATAATTCATTTACAGCGTATATATTTTATATACAATTAATTTATCAGTGTATATAAATAATTTACTATAGTATATAATTCATTTACCAGTGTATATAATTCAATTACCATAATATATAATTAATTTACTATTGTATATACTATTTACCGGTGTATTATTTGATGTTACTTGGATTACAGAGAGTAAATTACTTGGAATACAAATAACAAACACTTGAGTATTTCAGCATAAACGCTCCACTTGGTTCCGTATATTTCTCCATGATTTGTGATTTTTGTGAAAGTAAGAGTTGGTCCCACGCTCTATAAATTTTTCATATTTTTCTTTATAATTATTTGACTTAAAAAACACTCGGGACCTTTTATTTACTAACCCCATTCGATAGCAAGCACTCAAAACACCTATAAATGTAATTTCAATTAGTAGAGCTACTTTTGAAAGAATGGTTTTTTCTTCAATTGATTCTAAAAAATTAGATACAACTTACAGGACTTATAGTTACTAAAAATATACAATTGTAATTATCTTTTAATTGATTATAAATCTTTTGTAATTAATTATAATTGATTTACAAAATAATTCAATACTCTCCCTCAAGTTGGTGCATAGATATCTATCATGCACAACTTGTCCACAAATTTTGAAAGTATGCGATTTGAGACTGTTTTGGTAAGAATATCTGCCAGTTGTTCTTTTGATCAAATTTCCGATAATTCCATACTTTTTTCCTCCAATTTCTCTCTGATAAAAAACCGGTCAATCTCCACATGCTTTGTTCGATTATGATGAACTAGATTATGGGCCATATCACGAGCATACTTGTTATCACAGTATGACCGGATTGGTTTATTTGATAAATAGCCTAAATTCTGAAGGAGAAGATTTAGTTACAATCCTTCACTGACTCCAAGAGCCATCCCCCTAAGTTCTGCTTCACCACTTGAGCGAGCAATAATATTTTGTTCCTTGCTCCTCCAAGTAATGAAATTGCTACCTACAAAGGTAAAATATCCTGAAGTAGATCAAATGTCAGTTTTATCTCGAGCCGAGTCTGCATTAGTGTATACCTTGATGGTTTGTTCCTTTGTTTTCCTAAAGAATAGAATTCCTTTTCCTAGAGCCGATTTCAAGTATCTCAAAATTTGTACAACTGCATTCATATGCTGCTCATATGGATTATACATAAATTGGTTGACAATACTCAAAGCATATGCAAGATCTAGTCTTGTGTGTGCTAAGTATATCAATCTACCAATAAGTCGTTGGTATCTCCTATTGTTAGCTGGAACTTGATCAGCTTCAACATGTAATTTCAATCCTTCCTCAATTGGTGTATTTACTAGTTGATATGCTGACATCCTAGTTTCTTCTAAAAGATCCAAAATATATTTCCTTTTAGACAAGAAAATACCTTTCTGAGATCGAGATATTTCGATTCCCAAAAAGTACTTTAAGGAGCCTAGATCTTTTATTTCAAATTCTTTGGACAAATATTCTTGTAGAGCCTTTCTTTCAACTAGATCATTTCCTATTACTACCATGTCATCAACATAAGCAATAAGTGCGGTAATGTTATTATTTTTCTTTTTCAGGAATAGAGTGTAATCTGAATTGCTTTGATGATAACCAAATATTACCATAAATTTTGTGAATTTTCCAAACCAGGCCTTGAGAGATTGCTTCAGACCATACAATGATTTCTTTAATTTACACACCTTCTATCTTTACTTTTCTATCACCATGCATTCGGGGGGAAGATCTATGTAGACTTTTTCAAATAGTTTCCCATGTAAAAAAGCGTTCTTCACATCAAACTGCTGTAGAAGCCATCTGAAATTTGCAGCTAAGGATAATAAGACCTGGACTGTGTGGATTCTTGCTACAGGCGCGAAAATTTTAGTGTAGTCAATCCCATGAGTCTGGGTATATCCCTTTGCCGCCAATCTTGCTTTAAAGTGTTCAATTGTACCATCAACTTTATACTTTACAGAAAAAATCCATCGACACTCAATTTGTTTCTTTCCTTCCTATGGGAAGATCTACGTGCTCTTATGTCTGGTTCTTTTGTAATGAGGCCATCTCGTTATTAATTACGGCTTTCTATCTTGGGTTAGTTAAGGCTTCCTTCACACTGTTAGGAATAGATACAGTAGATAATTGATTTACAAATTACTGATTTATTTTTGATAATTGATGTGTAGACACATAATAGCTCATGGGATATCTTACTTTACTAGACAATTTAGATTCATAAGTTGGTTTTGGAATACCTCTTGTGTGATGTTATGATAAATGTCTCCTAGATGACTCAGGTACTATATAAGGAGTATCCTCAGCTAACGATTTGTCTGGTATATTGCTCGAGAGAGACTGCAACTCGGCCTCTGAAGTTTTAGAAGTTTCCTGATTTTCTGGATGTTTATTACCACTTATATCTAAGTTTTGACCACTCGTATCCAAATCACCTATATATTTATCAGATATTTCTGCCACAACAACTTTTATCTCCTCAGTATTTATCATAAGATTGTATTCAAAAGTTTGAATTTCATTAAGATACTCCTCTTGAAATTCAGACGTAGAGTAATACATCATATCTTCATGGAAGATAATATCCATTGAGATAAACATGCGTCGAGTAGGGGGGGTAATAACATCGATACCCCTTTTGATGTAGAGCATATCTAACAAAAATATATTTTAAGGCGCGAGGCATTAACTTACTCCGTTGATTTTTAGGTAGATGAACGTAGGCAATACAACCAAAGACATGAGAAGTTGGATTGGGAACTGTGTAGGTGCGACAACAGTATCTGTAACTGCTTGAAATGGTATTTGAAAGTTGAGCGACCTTAATGGAACACGATTTATGAGATAGATGGTAGAGAGAAGAGCTTCACCCCAGTAGCAGGGGGCATGCATGCTTCAATGAGCGAAGCACGAACAACCTCTAATAAGTGTCTGTTTTTCCGTTCAGTAACACCATTCTGCTGTGGTGTATCCAGACAACTGGTTTGATGAATGGAGCCATGAGAGTCTAAAAAATGTTAGAGTTCAGTACTACGATATTCTCCCCTATTATCACTTCGAAGTACTTGAATTTGAGCATTATATTGTGTATGTATAGTATTATAAAACTTCTGAAATAACACTGTAACTTCTAATTTAAATTTCATCAAACATAACTAAGTCATCTGAGTACAATCATCAATAAAGGTAACAAACTAATGAGCGCCTTCCAATATAAGAACTTTGTAAGGACCCCAAACATCAGAGTGAATAACCATAAATAGAGTTGGATTTTTATTTAGACTTAGAGAAAATGAAGCACGATGACTTTTTGCAAGTGTACAAAAATCATATTTGAAACTAGATCTATCCAAATTAGTAAACAAAGTAGGAAACAACCATTTTACGCAACCAAATGAGGTATGGCCCAAACGTTGATGCCAAAGCCAAATCTCAGTTATCTTCTTGGAGAAAGTGGTACTGTTCACAGCTAGAGCTTGTTGAAGTTTGTTAGACGTTGTTGACTCCAGATCTAAGTAGTACAGCATTCCTTTCTTAATACCAAATCAATCATTTATTGAGTCTGAATATTCTTAAATACACAAGAATTAGGACCAAAAATAATCACATAGGACAAGGTATTAGTGCTTTGAGAAACGGAAAAAAGATTATAGTTTAAAGAAGGTACTACTAATACAGAATCAAGGTGTAAAGTTTTAGTAAGATTAGCAGACCCTTCACCAAGAACTATGTTAGTATTACCATTAGTGATAGAAACACAGTTATGGGATGAAGGTTTTAGGGCAGAGACATGTCGCACATTAAATGTTATATGATCAGTGGCACCGAAATCAATTACCCATGCCTTATTCAAAACAGGTGCAAAAATATTCAAAGCCTTACTTTCTCCAGTAGTGGTTACCAGTGCTGATGAAGTAGACAGAATATCGGCTGCTTTCGTTTAAGTGAGAGCTGTCAAAGATGGTCTCTTAGTATTTTGATGTCGTGCTGGCTCCCACCAGTCTGGATATCTAATCAACTCAAAGTACTGATTTGTAGTATGACCAGTTTGATTGCAGTGAGTGCATTTCAAGGAGCCTTTTTTGAAGGTAGAATTCTTCGGGTTAGTGGGTTTGGGGCAATCCTATGATGTTTAACTGGGTCGTTGTCGAGAGAGTAGTGCGGAGGCTTCAGGTTTGGTAGTCTCTTTATGAAAAGTAGTAGATCTAAGTTCTCACGACGGACTAAGGAATAACATTCTCCCAGACTTAGGAGTGGCTCGCGACGTAAAATTTCTCGCTGAAGTTGATCAAAACTTATATCCAATCCAGCAAGAAAGATGTGGACTCGAGTGCATTCAATGGACTGTCAGTATGCTACCATGTCATTAAGGTCCTTCATGACCACTCTATCACGATAGTCGAGTTCTTGAAATATTTCGGTTAACTCTCCATAATCGATAGAAAGTGATTTGGTACCTTGTTTGGCTGAGAAGGCTTTCTGATGTAGGGAGTAGACTTGCATCTCATCAGTTTCATCATAAAAGGCTTTGAATAAAGCATTTCGAATTTCACGGGCAGTGGGAATACAGAGATAACGCTTCATAATGTCAGGAGTCATGGACATCAGAAGCCAACGCTTCACTTTCTGATTTTCTGCATACCATTTCTCATATCCCTTATCCAACACAGAAGGTGAAGCTATTTTTCCTATGATGTATGAGAGTTTTTCTCATTCAACAATATACATCTCCATCAATTGCGACTGCACATCATAATTTGTTTCAGTGAGTTGAATGCCTACATTGAAGACACCCTCAGACTGAATAACAATAGGAAAATTTTTGGTACCAGTTGATTCACCTTATTCACTCTTTTTTTTTTTGTTATTTTTTTTAATAAAAGAGAGGCCTAATAATATCTTGAACTTGAAGAAAGACTAGCCTAGCCCAAAAATAACCTCAATACAAAAGGTCCAAAAAATATCCTAAACTAGCATAACCCAAAAGAACTTTTAGTCAGAAAACTAGCCCAACCCAAACATTGAATATAACATTTAGATTTTAGGTTTTGTCAAAATAAAAAGAGATTGGGATAACACTCCTAAGTCATGCGGTGGTGTGAGACGGCGCGGTGAGGCGACTGACGAGCAGCAGGCTGGGCACGGTGTGAGGGGTAGCGGCTGGTGCAGGCGCGAAGGGCAGTAGCGTGGTCGCAGGCAAAAGGGTCAGCGCTCGCAGGCGCGAGGGACTTTGCATGGTGCTGGGGCTGGGGCTCGCTATAGTCGAGGGCGAGAGGTTTCCAACGAGGTTGAGCTCCGGCAGTGGGTAGTCTTTGACAGTGGAAAGCGAGTATAGCAAAGGCTCTGGCCAAATCAGAGGAGGTGTTTGCTAGAAATTCTTCACGCAAGCCGACGAAAGTGGTGTTTGCTAGAAGTGGGTCTGGGACATGGCGAGGTTCCTTTTTTTTTTATTAAAAAAAAATTGGTATATTAGGATTGAGAGTTGATTTATGATATCTGGTGTATTTGTGGTATTTTCGATAGTATTGGCTGGGTATCTAATTTGGTGAATGGATAATTTTTTTTTTAAATTTTGGCTCTTTTTTTTATATTTGGTTTGGGTATTTTGGATTTAGAATCGTATTTTCTCTGATACTATGAAAGAATTGTTTTTTCTTCAATTGATTCTGAAAAATTAGATACAACTCATAGAACTTATAATTACCAAAATATGCAATCGTGATTATCCCTTAATTGATTACAAATCTTTTATAATTAATTCTAATTGATTTATAAAATAATTCAATAGCTTCTTCCTACGTCCTCCTAAAAACTCAATGGCACTGGTGTTCAGGTCATGATTAGCTAGGCCCGAAATTAAAGAAATAAATGCAAAAAGATCCCTATCTGGCATCTCTTCAAATATGCCATGAGCAGTTTCTATATAGTCACACCTAGCATACCTATCAATAAGAGCAACGCCCAACACTCTATCTAATTTCATTTTGTTTCTGCCCACTTTTATTGCATTCAACTCCATCAGAAAGCTAAAAGCACATTTCAAGGGAAGTAAGCATCCTTTGGTTTGATTCGATTGGAGGAACAAAAATTGACCCGATTTGAAACCCAATCTTCTCTATGTGTGAGGAAATCGCTGCAACCCAGTCCGTCCACGTTAATTGGATATCTTTACTATGGTCAAGAAAAATATTGGCCAAGATAGGCAGATTAGGAATGGAAGTCTATGGTAACAGAGACGACTTTGATAGTTGAGTCTTCCTACGGTACTTGAAATTGTTTTGCCAGTTAGTAAAGTCGTCAGAGTGGAGCCGAAGAACACAAAGAATGGTCTGGCTCCAGTTGTTGCACGAACGGTTGAAACAGTCCTGTAGCTGCACTAGGGGAGTTGGAGGCCAACTAGCCGGAAATGAAAGGACAAATATGGCATTAAAAGAATATCAATTATGAGAAGGGATATTTTTGTTCATATTTTAAAAGTGGGATATATACTAATCGGTAGCCCCAAAAATGGCGCATTTCTGTAGAACCCCCAATCAAATAACATAAGCCCAAACTTAAACAATATGGACTGAGACCATTTTCCTGACTGAATTAAATAAGAGAAATTGACATAAATACTAGTAATTTGACTAAATAACTTTTTTATGAGTGTATTGAAAAATTTTAGCGTTTTGTGATCTTGTGTGATGGAGGGTCATACAATTTGTGACTATTAATTACTTGGGCGCGTCTACAGTAGGGGCGCCCCTACGTAGGGTCCTGTCTATTCACCGTTGGATGGGAATCTGTATATAAATAGATTCTCCACAGATTCTCGTTATTCCCCACAGATTCCCATCCAACGATAATTAAGGCATGACCCTACGTAGGGACGCCCCTACCGTAGCCATCCCCTAATTACTTATAAAAAAATTATAATTTAATAATCACAAATTATGTGACGAGTCGTCGCATAATTTGTGATACTACTACAATTACAAATGTCAATTTGGAAATGATTACTTAAAAAATCATTTTGTGCCAAATTAGTACTATCTAATTCAATTTTCCATAATTAAATGAAAGCCACTTTTGATTAATTGTAACACCTATTTTACTTTCAGCTTGACTTCTACCACTTATTTTATACGAAGTGACTATTTTATCCTCTGTTGAACAGTATTTGTTCTCCCTTCCAAGTCGTATGCGGCCTTTCCTCCTCTCTATCTAAACCAGACATTAACGGCTTCTCTCTTTTCAACTATGCTTTCATCCCAACCCCAAACCTCCTAGCTCCTCTATCTCTCTCTCCTTGTCAGCTTTAATAACAACCACCACTCTCCACCTTGGCTTCACTGCCATTAACAACCTTCGTCTGCCATGTACACATTTCTTGGCCCCACTTCCGCTCTGACTATTATTGGGTCCCCAAACTCATATTTAGAAAACTTGGGAAAAACAGGCAAGAAACTATTTAGAAGAAATACTCAATAAGACGATTGAGATTGTGCTCTTCTGATTGCAATTTGCAATTATGAAGATACACAAAAAATTGTAAATTTTAATGGGTCCTGTTATGTTTAGTTAAGTAGTTAAAACGAGTGGCAACTGCCAACTTAACCCTTCAATCGACCTCTTGCATGACCACGTAGGCCATGGATTAACACACCCGTATATTCTTGGCCCAACAAGAGAATTTACTTCAGCCTTTTTATATATTTGTACTTTTAAGGATTTTGGACACTTATACCTATTTTTCAAAAAATATTATCAAATTTACGACTTTTTAAAAATAATAAAAATCTGTACGACCTTTTTAAGGCATTTCTCTAAATATTTTAGAAGTTACAAATCGCGGTGATGTTTTAGTAAATAAGTCTTTTTTTAAAAAAAAAAAAACAAGAAGCTACAAAAGTTTCCTGGAAACCAATTTAGTTTAATTTGGTTTCCTATTAGCAGAATATTCTGTAAATAAATAAATCACAGAAAACTACAAAAAATTTCCTAGAAATCGGTTTGGTTTCTTTTAACCGAAAGTCTTGTAAGTAAGTAAATCACAGGATAGTACAAAGGTTTCCTGAAAACCAGTTTAGTTTCCTTTAGCCGAATGTCCTGTACATAAGTAAATCTCATGAAATCACAATATTTCCGAAAAATCATTGTGGTTTCTTTTTTGCAGAATGTTCTGTAGCTAAATAAATCACAGGAGACTACAAAGGCTTTTTTAAAACCATCGTGATTTCCTTTTAGCAGAATGCCCTGTAGCTAAGTAAATCACAGGAAACTACAAAAGTTTTGTAGAAACCATTATGGTTTCTTTTTCAAATCACAGGAAACAATGAAAGTTTCTTGTAAGTTATTGTGATTTCTTTTTTGCAGAATGCTCTGTAGCAAGAATTTGGTGGACATTGAACAAGGACGCTGAAGAATATGATCAAGTTCTCAAATTAAGTAATTATATTTTTAAAGTAAAAGTAACAGAAATATATATTAGTTTTTGGATTCTGGCAACTAGTTTCTAATAATCAAATTGGTTTCTAGTAATCAATAATTGAATTAACTGAATAGCTATATTGTTTATGATAGAAACTAACTTAGTTTTTAGTTTTTATTAACTAAATAGTTATGATATTTATGGTGGATACCAATACGGTTATTGGCTTTTGGTAACCAATTTGGTTTCTCGTTTCCAAAAATCAATTAGTTTATGATTTCTAATAATAGATTGGCAATTATTTTTAAGAGTAATCAACTATAAGTAGACTAGTAGCAAAAGGAAACAAAAAAAAAAAAAAAAAATTCTAAGACCTTATTTGGTCTTTCTTAACAAGAATTTGTTATTGTTCTAAAAAAAGATAGTACAAAAGTAAGTAAAAGTTTAGACATAGCATTCTTGGTATTATTTATCAAAAAGTAGTACTAGGTATCTTTTTCCCTTCTTTTTTTCTTTGGCTCCAAAATGTCATTTTTCTTGAAAGTTGTAAATTTTTTATTTTTTGTATTTAAAAAATCCTAGAATTTATTTAGAAAAATACTACTTTTAAAAGTATCTAGAAAAATACTATTATTTATTAATTAATAAGATATTTGAAGTAACCAATCAAGTTAGCTCATTTAACTCAACTGGTTACTTCAAGTAACTGTAACCGATGTAACCTAAGTGGTTATCTCGAGTGCCATTAAAAAATATGAATTTTGAAAAAAAGTGATATTTTTATAAATATTTATTAAGAATGTTATTTTTCGAAAAAACTTTAAGAAGTGATATTTTGCTAAATCAATCAAGGATTTTTCAAAAATTTCAACCTATTAGGGATTACTCAATTTTTTGTACTTTGAGCATAGAATTTTGTAAGAAGCTCATTAATCTCTTGAAGAAGAAAAATAATGGATTTCTAATACTTTTACTTATAAAAACTAAAAAGAATTATAAAAATACGAATGTCAGATTTTTTTTCCAATTTTCATAGGGTTTTTATTAGAAAAATATCACTTTTTACAATTTGTTTAGAGAAATATTATTTGTAAAATAGTTACTAGTTACCAGTTTCCGAAAATTGGTTACCAGTTACTAATTACTGTTTTAAAAATGATATTTTTCAAAATAGTTTTAAAAATGACATTTTCTAATGAAAACAGTATAGGATCTACAAAAAATGCAACCCACCGTATTTTTCAAATTTTTTTTCTAAAAATACCTTAAAAGGCCTAATTTTCACAAAAATAATTAAATTAGATAAGCTTAATAATACAATTAAGGGTAAACTGCGAAAAGATACCATTAAGTTTAGGTATTCTGCAATTTAAATCCTGAAGTTTGGACTCTGCAAAATAATGACTGGAGATTAGGAATTTTCAAAATTAATACCCTAGATTAACTTTTTAACTAATTTCAGTAACGAAAGAATAATAATAGCTTCTATTAAAACTACATTAGTCCGTACTATTCTCCTAAATTTTGAGAATATTATTATTAATTACCAGTTAAAGTTATTCAAAAAATCAACTCAATGTATCAATTTTTAGAAATTCTTAACTTCAGGGTATTATTTTACGGAGTCCAAACTTCAGGATATTTTTTTTTTTTTGCAGTTCACCTTATAATTAACTAACAAATATAGAATTTAGGGATAAAATAGGACAAAAAATATGTATAATTGTGATCTTATCATGTACATGTGTGTGTATATAGCTTATTCATTAACAAAATTCTTATCTCTCTATGTTTAGTAGCTAATTACAGAGGTTTTGTTCATGACAACAAAATCTCGTCCTTTGTTATTAGGCTTTTCATTAAAAGTGTAAAAAAAAATAATCTAATAATTGATAAGCTTGTTGAGCTCCACTTGGTATTGAGATGAGAGTTTCATCTATTATTGTACTTGTACAAGTTGTACATATCACACAGCAGTAGCAAAGGAGGCCTTCAAGTTTTTTGTCAAGCTGGCCCAACTTGAAAGTAAACTTGAAAGAAAACATCTCCTTCTATATAGTTGTCACTTTATATAAATGTCTGAAGGTCGGATTTGCAAGGACAAAAGTAATCCGCCGAAAATATTGGTAATGGATAAGAGTTACTTATCAAAATTAATAACTACACTTTTCTACAAGAAGACTCAAGATTAACATTATCTTAGCCAGATGTACTAAACTTCAACACATATGTAGTTCTTTCATTTTGTAGACTCCAAATGATTTGAGAACAATGATAGTGAAATCATACCACCGTTCATTCTTCAATGAATTCTTGTAACAATTGGCAAGGCATCTATCTTATGTAATTAAGTTCCAGTACCTTTGAAGTTGTACATCTTTGTCATATGTTTATATGCTTTTAATATTTATAAAATGCTGGTAGTTGAGAAATCATTTTCTTGAGTTGAGAAATGGTATTGCCTTTGCTTGCAAGTTTTAAAGCTTAGAAAATAACCTAGACTAATCGTCACCACAAGTGGACTTAGTCAACTCTTTTTCCATTGTTAGTGTAAGGCCTCCTCAGAGCTCAAGGGTGCTACTACCTTTGATCATTCTGTACTAGAAATCAATGTCTGTGTCTTTGTCTTTTACCCTAATCTGTGCCATTGTTCTGTTTTTCTTCAGTGCTTTATGTGCAGTTGAGACCAATAGTAGTACATCTCAATCTATCCGCGATGGCAGAACTCTGGTTTCCAAAGAAGGAACATTTGAGCTGGGATTTTTCAGTCCAGGAAGCTCCAACAATCGTTATCTGGGAATTTGGTACAGGAATATCAATGTTAAAACTGTCGTTTGGGTCGCAAACAGATGCAACCCGATTAGTGATTCTTCTGGCTTGTTGAGGATCAACAATACTACCGGCAATCTTGAGCTGTTGTATCAGAATAAGAGTGTCGTTTGGTCAACTAACTTATCAAAACAAGCTCAAGAACCAACTCTGGAGCTCTTAGATTCTGGGAATCTTGTCCTAAAAGATGAACAAAATACAAGTAGTACTACTCCAGAACCGTTTTTGTGGCAAAGCTTTGACCACCCCTCTGATACATTTTTACCTGGGATGAAACTAGGATGGGATTTAAGGACAGGTCTTAACCGCAATTTATCAGCATGGAAGAATTTTGAAGACCCTTGTCCCGGAGATTTGAGTTATGGATTTGAGGTCGAATCTAATGCCTTACCAGAAATTTATATTCTACAGGGTACTGAAAAGCATTATCGTGCTGGCCCATGGAATGGCCTTCGCTTTAGTGGTGTACCGGAAATGAGTAACAATCAGTTTTATGATTTTTATTATGTTTACAATGTTGATGAAGTGTATTTCAGGTATAAAGTCAAGATGTCACTACTGTCAAGGTTTGTTCTGAACCAAACAACTAGAAACCGTCAACAATTAGTATGGATGAACCAAAGTCAAAACTGGAGAGTTTTTACTTTTGCACCAGAAAATGACTGTGATAAGTATAATCTTTGTGGAGCCAACGGAAATTGTAACATGATTAGTAACAAGCCAGTATGCCAATGTCTAGTTGGATACAGGCCTAAGTCTGAAGAAAAATGGCAAAGAATGGACTGGTCTGAAGGGTGTGTGAGAAATAGTCCTCCAAATTGTGAGAATGGCAATGGAAATGAATTTGTGAGATTTGATGGCTTGAAATTGCCTGAAACTACAAATTCTTGGGTGAACACAAGTATGAGTCTCAAGGAATGCAAGGCCAAATGCTTGAGAAACTGTTCTTGCATGGCTTATTCAAACTCGGATATTAGAGGACAAGGAAGTGGCTGCATAATCTGGTTTGGTGATCTGTTTGATATTAGACAAATTCCTGAAAATGAACAGGATCTATATATCCGAAATCCTGCTTCGAACACAAGTATGGCCTAAATTTGGAGCAAAAGCTCATTCTGACTACTTTAAACATTCCATTAAGTTTCATTCTATATTTCAATTGCTTCAGTTAAAAGTACATGATCTTTTTTTCTGTCAAAGTTAAACGTTTCTTCTTTTTCTGTATCTTCTTGCTGCAACTTGATTTGTTTGTTTTGGTTTCTCCAAAAAACTAGAAAAGGGAATTGATAACCGAAGAGTGAAGATCTTGGTAGTTGTAGCTTCCATCGGAGTTGTTTTGGGAACACTCTTCGTCTATTGCATTTGCAGGAGGACTTTCTTCAAAGGTAATGTTTCTCAATCAGTAATATTTGCATTGCAATATACTTATATGTATGGATATATTCATTGGTTATGTATATATATTCATGTATACAGAATTAGTCTATCCTAGACTTCTATGGAGCTTGCAATTCTGTTGGGAAACTGGTTTTGTTCCTTATTTCTTCTTTCATAAGACTGATTAAACTAATAAAGTGACTACTAGAACTTTTCATGGTTGGCTTAGACATCTTTTAACTTTAAAAAACTTGAAGTTTAAGTTTCAATTCTGTAATTTGCATTGTTTCTATATTTTTGGGTATTGGGGTCTGGTATTCCTGCGTTAAGCACAAGCAAAGTTAAATTATCAGATGAGTTAACGGTATGAATTCTAGTTGGGAGAAAGAATAATTTAATTGTCTTAAATGACATATGACAGGAAGCACCAATGTTTTGCTAAAAATTTTCAAATTTAACTCAAGAGTTTATGCCATCAACATATAACAATATTCATCTTTAACTCAAGAGTTTATGCCAATAGCAGCTAGAGAAACATATTTGGACAAGGAGGAAACAGAGCACCTTGAGCTCCCACTTTTTGACTTTGCTACTATATCTAGTGCAACCGATGACTTCTCGACCGAAAACAAGCTTGGAGAAGGCGGTTTTGGACCTGTTT
>JXTC01000198.1:360084-412907 GCA_002914845.1 Trema orientale
TAACCATTACTCTATTAGAGGCTCGATAAGCATTGGTTACATAACAATGGATAATGAAAGCATGTAATACTAGCTCTTAGGGATATCAGCTTTTAATTATACTAAGACAAGAATATTCGAGTCTTTCCGGTCTTTTGGCATGTGTTCACATGTTAATACACTAGTTTTCTATCATTTCTTGGGATTTAGCTGGTCTTCAATTCAGATCGGAAAGTCCTTCGTTTTATGCCGTTTCAAGAATGAAAGTGCACCATGAATTTGGAAACATGCACGCAACTATTTTATCGTACAACTATCACATCTCATAAATTATCAGCTTATGAAACCACATGTAATACTTTCTAAATGAGGTGATGTATGTTTGAATATAAGGATTTAGTTGACCGACTTATTGACTTTGGTATAACAAATTTAATATGCCTTGCTACCAAACCAATTAGTCCAATCCTATACTGCTGATAATGTGAGCATAAATTCGGATCGAAAATTCTAAAAACAGATGACATTAAGTGGGAATTGCTTATAACAAAAAACAAAAAACAAAAATTAATTGGTTTCAAAGTGAACACTAGACAGAGCAATGAAGCAAAATAGAATCCCTCCTCCCTAGTCCCTACCTCTTTGCCAAACTTTTGATTTTTCTTATGGTCTTACCTACCTGTCTAGTAAACAAAGGAAATGATTAATGGCAATTCATTGTACCAACCACCATGACGTGGAACATTTATGTCCAAATATGTCTTAGCTACTGTATCGCTATTCAGCCAAACTTGATAGTTGATAGTCCAATCAATGTCCAAAATACCGCAATCAGGACCATCCATCTCAATGGTCCCAACGTTGGGATCCGCGCGAGACTACCGTGAATCCTTGATAGACAGCCCTGATGCTACGGCCCCTTAGCCAAATATATGCACTATCTGTCCTATATAATCTATATTTCTTTTTTGCTCGGAAACTTTTGCAATATTAATTTGATAGCAATAGTGTGAAAAGGGTATCAAAAATGGAACTTATTTTTCAATGGACGCAGCAAAATGTATCTCATTTTTATCAAAGTAAAAGCAATGAAGACAATGCTCATGACAACAGGAAACACGTGTTAAAAGAAAAAACGATTCTATTTAATTTGGAATTTATGGATTATGAAATTGAAAATTACGGCTGCTGTTTTTTTGTTGATGTTGGTCAAAAGATGGCAAAGACTTTGCGTTCCATTACGTTGTCGCGTTCTTTACGGTAGGTCTTCCAAAAGATGGATCAAAAGGGTGTTGCAAAATATAATTTGTTGCAGTAAAGAGATCAAGAAGTAGAAAATAATAATGGGATTCTTTTCTTTTATGTTTATCTCTGTTACTTTGAGATTTTTTCTCCTTAGAGCAACTTCTGCAGTTGTACTTGACAGCATTAGACACTTAGAATCTATCAGAGATGGCACAAGTAGCTTGGTCTCCCGAGATGGAAGCTTTGAACTGGGATTCTTCACTCCAGGCAGTTCAAATAATCGTTATCTGGGAATTTGGTATAGGAATATCCCAGTTCAAACTGTCGTTTGGGTCGCCAATCGGTGTAACCCGATTAACGATTCGTCTGGCTTGCTAACTATAAATGAAACAGGAAATCTCGTGCTTTTGGGCCAGAATAAGAGTGTTGTTTGGTCTACGAGCTCGCTGAAACAAGCCCAGAAACCACTGGCTCAGCTCTTGGATAATGGTAACTTGGTTATGAGAGATGAGAAAGATGAGACTTCAGAGAACAATTTGTGGCAAAGTTTTGATTATCCTACTGATACGTTCTTGTCCGGAATGAAAATGGGATGGGACTTCAGGATAAATCTTACGAGGCGCTTATCGGCATGGAAGAGTTTCGATGACCCCTGTAATGGAGATTTCACTTATGGTATTGAACTTGATGAGAAGCTTCATACATACCCGGAAGCAATTATTCGAAAGGGTTCTGCCAAATTTTATCGAACAGGGCCGTGGAATGGCCTAAGTTTCAGTGGTTCTCCTGATTTGAGGCCAAACCCGCTTTTCAGTTACGGGTTTGTTTACAATAATGAAGAAGTTTACTACACTTACAACCTCAAGAACAAGTCAGTGATCTCAAGAATAGTCATGAACCAAACGACCAGCGTTCGTCAACGCTTGGTATGGATCGAAACAGAGAGAATTTGGAGGCCTTATAACTCAGTTCCTAGAGACCAGTGCGACAACTACGGCTTCTGTGGAGCTAATGGAAATTGTATCATTACTGAGAATCCGGTCTGCCAATGTTTAAAAGGGTTCAAGCCTAAATCTCAAGAGGGTTGGAATGGAATGGACTGGTCTGAAGGGTGTGTGCGAAATACTCCACTAAGCTGTCATGATAAAGAGAAAGATGGTTTTGTCAAATTTTCTAACTTGAAGTTGCCCGATGCTCAAAATACTTGGGTGAACAAGAGTATGAATTTAAGGGAATGCAGGGATAAGTGCTTGAGCAACTGTTCTTGTATGGCTTATACAAACTCAGATATCAGAGGACAAGGAAGTGGCTGCGTTGTCTGGTTCGGTAATCTATTTGATATTCGACAATTTTCTTCCAGTGGACAAGATCTATTTATTCGAATGCCGGCTTCAGAGATAGGTAAAATACGGAAAAACAAAATGGTTCCATAACTGGTTCTTATGTGTATTGCTTATGTTAAAAGTTGTATATTTTTGCATGGACTTTCTGCAGTTTGACTTATATTTGCTTCTCTCTGTTTCAAATTAATTTTAGAAAAAGGAAGAGCTAATCGTAAGGTGAAGAGAGCAGTAATTACTATATCTGTTGTGGTTGGAGTAGTTTGTGGGATGATTTTAGCTGGCCTCTACATTCGAAAGAGGATATGCTTATATGGTAAAGTTAATACATTTACGTTGTATATTTTTGTAAAACATTCTTACTGTTTCTCATCTTTTGGTGTGATCCTGTATTATTGTAAGAATTAAGAAGAGGCTACTTAACTTTAGAAGAGTAACACTCTGACGAAGTAAAGCTAAGAAGTATAGTTATAAACTAGAGTGGACAACTTTTGTTCATAAAAAAAATGTGGTTGAGATTTATCCAACCCTCTAAGGATAGGAAAAGTTAAGAACTCGGAAAATTCAAACACACAAGAAACGGAATAAAACTCAAAGAAAATGCCGATTTTAAAGACTTCATAAATCGAATGTCTCACCCTTTTGAAACGCACATACAGGTTCTACTTTTAGCTAGCAACATAAGTACATGCTTGCACATTATAACTAGACATTTTGAACAGAACAGGGCATTGTTCTTGTGATAGTATCTTTTGAAAGCTAGAATTTGTATTTATATTCGTTGTCTCATCTCAGTTCAGCTTGCTATCTGGCCTACCTAATAGTTTACATTTCAAACACCCACCTTTCTGTGTCATCGCTTGATCTCTACTTTGTATCTTTGAAACTACAGAGGAAAATGTAACCACAAGTAGGAACGAAAGCCAAGAAGAAGACCTCGAGCTCCCATTGTTCGGACTACCTACAATTAGTACAGCCACTAATAATTTTTCTGTGAGCAATAAGCTTGGGGAAGGTGGCTTTGGACCTGTATACAGAGTAGGTTTCTCGTTTTCTTATTCAAGAACAATCTGTTTGCATAAGGTAAAGAATTTGATTGATTCGAGATTTTAGGGTATGCTAGTAGGGGGACAAGAAATTGCTGTGAAGAGGCTATCAACGTGGTCCGGACAAGGAGTTAACGAGTTCAAAAATGAAATCAAACTAATTGCCAAGCTTCAACATCGGAATCTTGTGAAGATTCTAGGTTGTTGCATTCAAGGAGAAGAGAAATTGTTGGTCTATGAGTACATGCCAAATAGAAGCCTTGACTCTTTCATTTTTGGTTAGAATTGTTTTTAACTTTACTCTTCCAATATATGTAACTTCCTATATTATTGTCGCCAAGTTTTGTATACTTATAATTAGAGAAAATAACATTTGCAGATCAAACGCAAGGAAAAGTATTAGAATGGCCTAAGCGCTTCCAAATAATTTTTGGTATTGCTCGGGGGCTTCTGTATCTCCATCATGATTCTAGATTGAGAATTATACATCGAGATCTCAAAGCTAGTAATGTTCTACTTGATAAAGATATGAACCCCAAAATTTCAGACTTTGGCTTGGCTAGAACTTTTGGCGGAGACCAAATAGAAGGAAACACAAACAGAGTAGTAGGAACTTAGTAAGTCCTCTTGAAATGATGTTTAGTTATGTGAATATATCTTGTTTATTTACACTAAGTAATGTTATACATGTGTAGTGGTTATATGGCACCAGAGTATGCTTTTGATGGCCTATTCTCAATAAAATCCGACGTCTTTAGCTTTGGGATATTGGTGTTGGAGATCATAAGTGGAAAGAGAAGCAGGGGCTTTTACTATGAAAACCACGGCCTTACTCTCATTGGGCATGTAAGTGTATATGAAAAAGCTTCATTTGATATCTGATTATTTGGATAAATATGCCAAACTAAGAGTTGCACACTATTTCTTTATTTATTTCAATTTATTTTTTATACTTTTCTAGGCATGGACATTGATGAAAGAAGGCAAAGAATTTGAACTGATCGACAAGTTCTTAAGAGATTCATACGACAGCATGGAGGAAGTGTTGCGTTGCATCCACATTGGTCTCTTGTGCGTGCAACAAAGCCCAGTTGATAGGCCTAATATGTCATCTGTTGTTCTAATGTTGAGTGGTGAGAGTGCGTTGCCTCAACCCAAGCCACCAGGCTATTTCACTGAGACAGATATATGGGAAGGAGATCATTCCTCCTCCAGTAAGCTTCTACTGTCTTCGACATGCGATATGAGCATAACAGTTGTTGAGGCTCGATAAGTATCAATATAACCAATCACAGAAACACATGTATATTTTTAGGACCTATGAATCATTACAATATCTATTTTGTTGAAAAATTGTAACGAAAATTTGTATTAGGCATATGCATGGATACAAGTCTGAGACTGCTGATACTATCACCTAGTAGATGAGTGATTCTTGGATCCCATACAATGGACTGATTAAAACAACAAAGTAACTCTTGGACCTTTCTTGATTAATATTCATTTCTTTAACTTTAAAGACCTTGAAGAAAAAGTTTCAATCCTTCTTTTCCACATTGGTTTCGGACTTGTTAACAAGGTAAATTTGCAGCTTGTCTTTTCGTACAAGGACAGCAACGGTCAAAGAATAAGAATTTCATTAAAAATATTTATATGCGTTACTGGGAACACTGGCAGATGGTCAAGAAATTGTTATGGAAATTCTTTTAAGAATTCATGGCCAAAGATTGAATAAGTTGTTAAAGAATGAAGTTATATTGATTGGATTTTTTTCATTTTCGGTGATAAACTTTGTTTTAGAACAGTACTAAATAAGCATCTACTTATAAGAGATTTTAAAGAGGAAAAACTATTTTAATAATGTTGGAACATTAACGAATGAAATTAGAAGGAAATTGTTGGATTGGTGTACGTGCTTCCAAATTATTCGCGGAATTGCTAGGGAAATTCTGTATCTTCATAAGATTCCAGATTGAGGATGATTCACATGGACCTCAAGGTGAGCAACGTTTTGATAGATAGTGAGCTGAAACCCAAAATTTTGGACTGTAGCATGGCTAATGCTTTTGGAGGAGATAACAGAAGGAAATACAAATAGAGTAGTTGGAACATAGTAAGAGGTTTCCTTGCATTAAGAAAATAATCAAACAATTATCCATTTTCTTCTTAATCAATCCTCAATGATTACATCTTGCAGTTGTTACATGGCGTCCCAATGTGCTAGTGATGGACTATTTTGTTTCACGTCGGACGTATATAGCTTCGCGATATTGGTGGTAATGATTTCAAGTGGAGAGAAAAACAGGGGATTTTTTCATCATGATCACAGCCTTAACCTTACATTACAGGACATATGCCTTATATTATAGGACATGTAAGTATCTAAACGTTTAAAATCTTACAACTTATTCATAACATGCTCAGCTAAAGAGATCGGAAACCAGTGAGGCGTGGAGATTATGGAAAGAAGGAAACAACTTAGAACGGATTGACGAATCTTTGGTGCGCTCAGGCTCTCAATCGAAAGCTCCGCAATGCATTCATGTTGCTCTCTTGTGAGTCCGACTGTGCCCGAAGGATACGCTGAGCACGTCAACTGTGGTTGTAACATTGGGAAGTCAAGAGCGCATTGCCTCAACTCGTCGAAATAGCGTCCCTCGATCATGAAAGTGCTTCTTCGAAACATAACCAAGAATCCTCTTCATCCAAAGAAGTTAGCATTGCTCTATCAGAAGCTCGATAAATATTAGTTTGCATTATCATGGATGGTGGAATCAAGAATACAAGCTCTAATCATTTGTGATCTTTAGTTTTCCTTTTGTGTAATACAAGAGTATTCATGTAAATATAGATCATATTAGTGTTTGCTATTACGAAATAGGGATGTTTTTGGGGTCATTTAGTTATATAGACTCTTCTTAAGTCTCCTTGTAATGTCCTTTTTTTCTTTTTTTTCCCGTTTTGGACGGGTCTATTGTCACCTCTTTGTCTACTCTTCTCATCCTATTGCTAAATCTACCCTCTTAATTATATTTAAAATTTAATTACTACTTAACATACTCCTAATTATTCCTACACTATCCTCGTCTTCGCTTCTCACCCTCACCCCATTCATTTCTAATCTAACTTTCTCGGTCTTTTTCTTATGCCACATCTACCCTCTATTATTTTCTTCATCTTCTTCTATATGCTTCTCATCTTTTTTCAACCCAAAAAACTCAAGATCACACCATTTTTTGATAAGCAGTTTTTTCAGAATTGATGCTTTAGTTTTATACATGATGAGTGAGTAATGACAAGAAGAGTTTTATAAGTATTTTTTCAATAAATTACATTAAAAATTTTAGTTCTCTATAGTAATCACATATATATATTTGTCGTATAACTTTAACGGCGACGTAAATGTAAAAAATATTATGAAAATTATAAAGGGAATTTTTTGATATATCAATGGTGGGTGATAAACCAAAACCATAAAATCAAAAGATCAGTGGATGAAAACAAAAGCCATAATATCGAAACGGTATATGGCCTAAATATCATTTAGGTATAATTAAGTTGTGGTGTATATATGCATGACCAACTCGATTTTAGAATCAGGCCAAGATAGGGTGAGGAAAAAAAAAAGAAAGAAAGAGAGCACTTGTCGATGACCGTCAGTTTCTAAAGCATTCATTTCAATGCCAATGGTACACGTACCGCTTGTAGAAGATTACGGAGAAAATTTAATCAGCTTATAATTATAGGGGAATTCTATTGTAGGATGGGCAAAATCCTTAGTCTTTTTTATGAGCCATTAGATTAAATCTGATAGTCATAAAATATCATCCCGTATATCAATTCAGTGCAGGTTACACACACAAAACGTGCCTTATCATTATTAAATAAAAAAGAAATTAAAAGAAAAAAAAACAAAAATCTTGCTTCTTCAAATTCCTTTTCCTCCATGAAAGGACCTTGAAAAACTTTTACGAACCCTTTTACCAAATTTAACCCATTAAATTTTTTTTTTAAAAAAAATGTACTTCTACTACTACTCTTTCTCTTCTTCACATTTAGATATCAAACCAGAAGGATCCATAGCGGTATATCGCATGACTTACTAACTCAAATCTAGAAAGAATCAATTTCCTTCATCTTCATAAAGTAATCAACAATTTCAAATAATGGTTTAATCGTATGTTCTTGGTAAATAATTGGCAATAGCTGAAATCCACACATTACAAAGTTTGAATGGTGACCTTTATTTGTGTTGCTATAATGGCCTTCTGGACTTTTATATGATTTGAACGAATTCCAGCCTAGAAAAAACTTGCAGATCAGTTTTGCATATCAGAGTCCGGAAGAGAAGAAAGATCAAGGGAAAGAGACAATTCTCTGCAGGTGGTGTATTCTAATTTTTTATTGTTTAGGGTTATTTCTGACCATTTGATATAATCTAAAGGCTTAAATAATGCCCTTTTTTGTAGGAGGGATTTTGCCCCTCCTACACTAGAATTTTCCTATAGGTCATAAGCAAGGATATGACAACTATACTTAAAAAAAAAAAAGGAATTATTTATATTATACGGATAATATAAAGATTAAAAAAAAAAGCAAATAAGCCCTTAGTTATTAGATATTATTTAGGGACAAATTGGTAATTCTATTAGAGATACTTTAAGAAACTCTAAGAGTTTAATAATCTGTCCAGTTTTATAGGTACGAGAGAGAAGACAACTCTATGCCTTAAGAAGAAGAAGAAAAAGAGGAGGAGGAGAGCTATTGTTATGGATTATTGAGGCTCACTCCTGAGGTAATAAACTCTTAACAGATTAAATTATATGCACTTATTAGATTTTGGGGATTGTAATTGCATGTCTAGGTTAAGAGTTTTAATTTGCCCGTAAATAATTTATGAACTATTAGGATGAATCTGATATAGGATAAAGTTTATTAATTTTAGGATTCAAACAAGATAAATTTTATGTGATTTAGTTGTGTGGATTAAAAGTTATGAATTTTTTAGTTTTGGATTAAGTTATAAAAATACAGCAGATGTTACGACTAGATTTATAGGGCTTTTTACTAGTCTGATTGAGTCATATTTGGTATTATTGGAAAGCTTATCGAATAAGGTTTCTAACGGTATATAATTTGTCAAAAACGGACTAATAACCAGAGAGTTATAACTATTTGAAATGAGTATTACGAATTTGAAAAAAAAAATGTGAAACTTTCGACATTTATAAAAAAAATTATAAAGTAGTTCTTTACGCTGACATAAGGGTTGGTGTAGTTAATTATTTTTTAGTTGATTATAGGTTTTTTTATTATAAAAGGGGGGCATGCAAAGAAATTTTGATTTCCAAATGGGACACAATCTCCCCCCTTCTAGAAACTTGCACTATGAAACCGTATCTCGCTAGAATAATTCTAATTTTGAACCTTGGTGCCCCTACGTAAGACCCCTGTTATACACCGTTTGATGGGAATCTGTGTATAAACAGATTTCCACAGATTTTCATCAAACGGTGTATAAGGAGGGGCCTTACGTAGGGGCACCCCTACTGTAGACCCCTCCTTTTTTTCAAAGCACTAATTTTGAAACTTGAATGGTTTCTAAATGAGGTGATATCTTTATTTGGAAATAAAGACACTTTTGATTGACTTGTTGACTTGGATTTTTTTATTCTTTTTAATATTTTTGGAAAAATAGTTTGACACTCCTGATTTATTTCAAAATTATATTAACAGCCCTAGAACAAAACTATTTACAATTACACACCCAGAAATAAACTAATTTACAAAAAAACCCGGACTATAGTTAAATTTGACAAATTTTACTTTTGATCCGTAAAATTTCGTTTGGTATAAATTTAATTCTATTTGAACAAAACTCGATTGTTACAACTAAAAACAATAGCTTACGTCAGTGATAAAATTTTTATTGATTTTTCAATTCATTCTAAGAAGATCTTAAGTTTGTTTTTTGGCGTGTCTCGTAACTTCTATATATCTATATTAAGCTTGAAGCTAAAAACTCTCATAGTTTCTTTGATCACCATTCTATTTTAAAATTTTTAGAAAAATTCTAATTTTTTCATGATATGATTGGTCCTATCATTATTTTTCTTTACTATGATTGGTTGTAATATATACATGTAATATATAATATTGTATTTAATTTAATATTAATGATACTTTATAATAAATTTAGTTCATCGAATCAAACAAATAAGTGCTATATTCGTCTCATCAAAATAAATATGGAAAGAGATAAATACATAATTTAATATTTTATATAGTATTATATTTAATTTAATATTAATGATTCCTTATATTAAATTTAGTTCATCGAACGTCAAAAAATTGTGTTACATTCGTTTTATCAAAATAAATATAGAAATGTATATATTTTTTAATATTGAAATACATTGAACCTAATTATACTATTTATATAATATTATATTTAATTTAATATTAATGATACCTTATATTAAATTTAGTTATAGTTGTGATACATTCGTTCCATCAAAATAAATGTAAAAATAAATATATTATTTAATGTTTTATATAATATTATATTTAATTTAATATTAATTATACCTTATATTAAATTTAGTTCATTGAACGAAAAGTTATGTAACATTTATCTCATCAAAATAAATGTAAAGACAAATGTATTCTTTAATATTGTAATATATTGAACTTAACTATAAATTAAACTTAATTTATGCAATATTAATACAACTCACGCAAAGCGCGGTATAACGACTAGTTGATATATATAGTCAAAGCGAGTCGGTGTTCCCAAAAAAATAAATGAAAAATTAGGGATTTATATTCTATCTCTTATCTAAACTAACCTATTAAAAATTAATTTTTTAGTATTGTCACCATTATCATTCTTAAACTCTGATCTCGTTTTGTGCACCCATTAATTTTATTGACTTCACTTAACTAATGATTTTGGCACCCTAAAGATACTAAGGCACTTTTTCCCCCCTTCTTTTTAGGGATAATTGTAAAAAAATACCCTCATGTTTGGATGTTCTGCAATTTAAATCTTGAAGTTTGGTTTCTGCAAAATAATACCTTGAGATTATGAATTTCTGAAAATTAATACCCTGTGTTGATTTTTAACTGATAAAATATAATAATATCCTCAAAATTAAGATGAATAATATGGATTAATCTAGTTTTAATCGAGGATATTACTGTTTTTTCGTTCCTAAAATTGGTCAAAAAATCTGTCCATGGTATTAATTTTCAGAAATTCTTAATCTCAGGGTATTATTTTGCAGATTCTAAACTTCAGAGTTTAAATTGCAGAACACTCAAATATGACGGTATTTTTTTGCAGTTATCCCTTCTTTTTAAGGTATATTCTCTTCTTTATTTCAAAAAAATAAATAAATAAATAAAAAGAAAAAAAAGATATATTCTCTTCTGTATTCCCCTTTTTGATGAAACGGTCTTTTGTATCCTAAATCTACCGTACTATGCCTATGGATTCGTAATCTTCTGTAGAAAGTCAATGTGTTATATGTGAGACGGTCGAAGTTTTCTCCGGTCAAAGTATGTGATGATTCCGAGATCGATCAATCGTGGAAAGCTACTTTTTAAGGAAAAATAAAAAAAAAAACCAAGTGGTGCACTTCCGTAGTGAATAACCATTAAAGGAAAAAAAAAAAAAAAGAGAGCAGAACCTAGAGACATCATGGGAGAACTAAGCAGTGGATGAGTCACTCCTCAATTTATATATAGACGATCTTAGGTGTAACAAATTTTTACCAAATTTTTAATAATAATACATGTGGTATATGAGTTGTTATTATATTATTAGTGTATTAGAAATTACTACAAATAAATTAATAACATTCGGCAATTGAATTATGTCAATTCATATGCCACATATGTTGGTATTGAAAATTTGGTACAAATTTTGGGATACCTAGTATTATTCACATATATATATATACTGTCAAAATCCAGAAGGTATTTTATTTATTTATTTATAGTTATTTGTTATTAGCGGTTAAATGTTTATCTAGCAGCTATCATGATTTGAGTAGTTAGAAATAATAATAATAATAATAAATGCATAGTATTTAATACTTTTTTTCTCTCTACTTTTTATTATAAAAACATAAGTGATTAATTTTAATTTGCTAAATTTATCTATAGGTATTATTTTGTTCAATTAAAATTCATCATGCACGAATTTTTATGGTAAAAGGTGGAGAGAAAAAAAATATTAAATAATTTGTATTTATTTTTTTCCAATTATTCAAATTATGGTAGCTGTAAGGTAATAATCTAATAGCTAAAAAAATACCTATTGGATTATGCCCAATATGTATATATGGATCATTATCATGTGGTTTTTTTTTTTAAAAAATCTATCTATAGGTATTTTTTCCAGCTGTTGAATCATTATCTAATGGCTATCATAATTTAAGTAGTTAAAAACAAGAATAATAACAATAGATACATATTATTTAGTGCTCTTTTTCTCTTTACCTTTTACCACTCTTTACCTTTTACAATATAAAAAAAATATGCATGTGGAATTTTAATTGAATAAAACAACACCTAATAGGTTAAAAAAAAACACTACTGGAGTGGTGCCCTATATATATACTCTTTAGGTATGTACACCCATTGTTTAATAGAAATAATATTATCAAAATTAATTAATTTGTCAGTAAAGAAAATGTTAATTAGTTTAGAATGGTAAGTTGTTTCTTTTTTTTTTTTGAAAAAGAAAGGTCTTAGAGTTTCATTCTAAAATAAACAATTATGTTGTTTCTTGGCATAATATTTTATGGGTTAATATCACTTGAGGTCCCCAAACCTAGAGATCTTGTGGAGAGTTGATGGTCGTTTTCGAACCCTCGATGGTTTGGTTTGAAAATTTGATATTTCCAATGGGACCTCGAATAGAGAAACGGATATCTTCAATGAATTCCTAGCACTCAAATTAGCTAGATTAGACATACGACTTGATCAATTCGGGCTCGGGCTGAATCCGGGCCCACGGCACGCAATGAGATAAATCGGATCCGTCTGATTTCGTTTTTTTGTGTCGGTCACCAAACATAGTCAATATATATATATATCAAAATTCTTGTTTTCACGAGTACATCACAAATATGAGATTTATTTTATGATCTAACAATCGGATTGAGAAATATTAATATAAAACTAAAATAACTCAAAATTGTCAAAAATTACAAAATTCAATCTGGGCAAATTCGAGTTTAGATATATATACCATATGAAAAATCGTGAAGAGACGAATTGAACTAGACCAGTTTCACGGCGAAAGTACTCCGGAATCGGTGCTGGCGAGCTTTTGAATCATGGGCATTTTTCGGCTTTTTCTGGCGATACAGAGCTCCGGCAAGGCTGGGACTGGCGACGAAATGTTTTGTCTGGCAGTGGGGTATCGACGTCAGTCAGTGGCGTGGCTCAACGGTGATGCGAGATGGCTAGTCAGAGCTTCGCTAGTTTTTCAGCATTCTTAGCCGAAGTTTTGAGAGAAGGAGAGAGAGATCGGGAGAGAGCTGAGAGAGAGTGATTAGCTTGGCCACGTGTCCAAGCTTAAATGGGCAACATTTTTTGCTCTTAAATCCCTCACTCAAGAATTCCCTCATCTTTGTCCTCAATATTGCAATTTAGTCATTGATTTTCAAAAATCTCCTCAATTTAATCGAAATTCGAAATTTTATCTATCATTTTTTAATTGGTCAAATGACCAAATTACCCTCGTTAAATAAGGGGTTTTACAGCTCAAGTCTCCATTTTTTTATTTGTAGCTTTTAACTCTCCGAGAAATTAGGAGAAATATGCTCCTTAATACCCCTATTTTGGCTCGTATGCACAAGTTAAAAAATATTTGAAAAATATGTGTGCAGACGAAAATACCCTTACTAATATCTAAGAGAAAATATGCCTCATTTTCAAAAGAGTGTCTCTATTCTCTTTAATCAAGCCGAAATCTCTTCTCCTTCATGCCGTCAAACTCGTTTTCATATCTGAAAAAAGAAGAAAAAATAATTTGAGAAAAAAATCTTGTTTTCATCTCTCATATTACCGTCAAACTCATCATTTTCCTCTATTCTCTCTTCATTCTTCTCCAATTTGTTCTGGGTATGGTTTGAAATAACATATTATCAAATTTCGAGATGTTATGAGGTTATTTATGTGTTAAAAAATCATTTTTAGGTTAATTTTTACAAGTTTTAACAAAAAATCACGAACATTTTCGATGCTTTTCGATGATTTTTCGATTATATTTCGATGAAAATTATATTCTCAGTAAAATTTCGCTGAAAATTGTATTTTTGATAAATTTCGATGCAATTTCGATGCATTTTCGATGTATTTTCGATGATATTTCGATGAAAATGGTATTCTCAATAAAATTTCGATGAAAATGGTATTTTTGATAAATTTCGATGCAATTTCGATGAATTTTCGATGATATTTCGATGAAAATGATATTCTCAGTAATATTTCAATAAAGTGATATTTTTGATAAATTTCGATGCAATTTCGATTCATTTTCGATGCATTTTCGATGATATTTCGACAAAAATAGTATTCTCAGTAATATTTCAATAAAATGGTATTTTTGATAAATTTCTATGCAATTTCGATGCATTTTCGATGATATTTCGACGAAAGTGGTATTTTTCATAATATTTGACAGAATTTCGATATAATTTAGATGATGTGATATTTTCGATAAAATATTATGAAAAATACCACTTTCGTCGAAATATCATCGAAAATGCATCGAAATTGCATCGAAATTTATCAAAAATACCACTTTATTGAAATATTACTAAGAATATCATTTTTGTCGAAATATCATCGAAAATGCATCAAAAATTCATCGAAATTGCATCGAAATTTATCAAAAATATCATTTTCTTCGAAATTTTATTGAGAATACCATTTTCATCGAAAATGCATCGAAAATGCATCGAAAATTCATCGAAATTTTATTGAGAATATCATTTTCATCGAAATATCATCGAAAATTCATCGAAAATTCATCGAAATTGTATCGAAATTTATCAAAAATATCATTTTCATCGAAATTTTACTGAGAATATAATTTTCATCGAAATATAATCGAAAAATCATCGAAAAGCATCGAAAATGTTCGCGATTTTTTGTTAAAACTTGTAAAAATTAACCTAAAAATGATTTTTTAACACATAAATGACCTCATAACATCTCGAAATTTGATAATATGTTATTTCAAACCATACCCAGAACAAATTAGAGAAGAATGAAGAGAGAATAGAGGAAAATGATGAGTTTGACGATAATATGATAGATGAAAACAAGATTTTTTTCTCAAATTATTTTTTCTCCTTTTTTCAGATATGAAAACGAGTTTGACGGCATGAAGGAGAAGAGATTTCGGCTTGATGAAAGAGAAGAGAGACATAATTGATTAGGGGTAAACATGACTTTTCACGTGATCTATGCATATTTTACAAACTTTTATTTGGGGGAGCATACGCACCAAAATATACCTATTATGATGCATATTTTACCTAATTTCTCAACTCTCCAACCTTACACTTTTGTTTCACTTCAATCCCTTCTGTCAACTCTGTCAAAACTCACATGGCAAGCACGTGTTCGTCTTCTTCATCATGGAAGACGATTTTCGCAGCCAAGCTACAGTTTTCTCAAGCTACTGAAGATAAAATTTAAAACAATCGTAAAGAGATAGGCATAAAATAAAATCATATTAAACATTGTGGGGTTGTTATCGCCTCCTTTCGATGCGTGGTTTTTAATTACCTATCCACCGGACTCAAAGACAAATCTTTACCTTCTCCAACACAATCTCTTTTCTCTTTCTCTTTATTTCTCTCTATTAATTTTTTAAAGACAAACCCAATCAGCCAAAGTTGTTGCATAGAGAATTCGTTTTGATTATAATCGGATCCATTTGATCATTCAATTGGGCATCAATTTGCCCTCATTTTTCTGTTCGTCTCGACAAGTTTTCAGTCCATTGGTAAGATCCTCTTCTTTTGCTTTTATTTCTTTAAAAAAAGTAATTATTAGTTCTTTCTAAATCTGGGTTAGAGAAATATAAGGGTTTTCTTTTTTAGTATTTATATTGGTATTTGGTTTTTGGATCAAGTCCTGTTAGCATCGTTGTCAACATTAAACCCGATCTCGGTCGATCCCTTCATATGGATCCTTCTAGGAATTCCTTGAATCTTTTCTTTTTTTTTGAAAAGTGGATTTCCTTATAACTTTTATAAAGCTTCGGTAATTACTTTTTTTTTTTTCCAAAAGAAATAAAATCCCTTTTTTCCATTTTAGATTTTGTTCATTAGTAGTTATTTAAGAATTTTGCCACTTATTATATGATCCTTTGATTTTTTGGATTTCATATACTTGGGTGATGATGGTTATAAGGTAACTCTTTTAGGATTTTGCTTTTACATTCTATAATCATGGCAATAAACCAATCTTTGTTACAATATCTTGAACTGGAATGATGAATATTTCTTGACATTATTATTTGAAATAAAGGTTGATCTTCAAAAGTGGTCTTTTGTGGTGAAGAAGATGAACATGTGCTGGCCATGTAAGTTTTAACTATCAATTTTGATGGAATTAACGGAAAGGATCTAAATGAAATAAAAAAATAAGATTGGGGAGTTAAAAAATACAAATAAAAGAATAGGGACCTACGTAGTACGTCGAATAAAAACTGGGGACTCCATGCGATATTAACCCTATTTTTATTGCTAAAATGATTATAAAGAAATCCAAAGTGTAGTATATTATTATAAAAGTTTCTTTTATTGTTTTGATTGGTAATTTTGATAATTAAAACAAGCGAAAAACGACATAAATTTTATAAAAAAAAAAAAGTAAAAAGGTCAGCATTTGGAAGACTTAGAGCTACACTATAAATAGTCATAAGGGGAATATATATATATATCATGGGAATAAGTATAATAAGGATTTTTTTTATTCTTTAAGGATAGAGAATAAAAAAAATCACTATTGTACATACTAGCTCCCCTATAAATATAAGGCACCAATTCAGTAGGTATTTTTTTTTACCAATCTATGAGTATTGTTTTGCCCAATTACAAATTATTACTCACGTCTTTTTATGCTAAAAGATGGAGAAAATAATAAATAATGGATATTTTTTTATTACTATGTTTTCCAACTACTCAATATGGTAGCTATTAGATAATAATTCAAAGGCTGAAAAAAACCCATAGATAGGTAAAAAAAATATCTATTGAATTGGGAACCATATCTATATATATTACCAATATATATATATATACAGTCAACAAAATGGATAAATAGATAAAAGGAAAAAAGGTAATGTTTTTGAGTGTATGAGAGAGAGGAAAGAGGTGTTCGAATTCTAATTAGGCCAATTCATTTTTTCAGAACCAAATAATAGATAATTAAACATGGCAAAAAAAAAAAAAAAAAGCCACGTAAAAGATTATGAGAAAAATATAAGCATTTTATATATCATCTAAACCAAAATGGAATTCAATAACAGGGATAATAATAGATTATATGCTTTTAACTGTGGATATATATTAAATTTTTAACTTTCATAGATTGATATTCTCTCTTTTTCTTTTTATACATCAAATATGAATGTGACAACCAGTTAGTTAAAAAAAAAAAGGTTTATATTTTATATATAACACAAGGATAAAAGAAAAAATAAAAGAACCCTTACCTATCAGATATTATTTGGAGTTATATTAGTAATTCAATAATGGACCTTTTAAGAAACCCTAAGAGACTAATATTCTCTTTAGTTTAATGTACGCTCTGTTAAAAGAGAGAGAGCGAGCGCGAGAGAGAGAGAGAGAGAGAGAGAGAGAGAAAGAGAAGAGATGGCTCTAAAGTTGGAAGAAGAAGAAGAACATGACTATTCTTATAGATTATTGAGACTCACTCCTAAGGAAATAAACTCTTAAAAGATTAAGTTATATGCGCTAATTAGATTTTTGGAGATTGGAATCGCATGTCTACGGTTAGGGTTTTAATTTGCCTATAAATAATTTATGAACTATTAGGATAAATTTGATATAAAATAAAGCCTATTGATATTAGGATTTAAACAAGATAAATTTTGAGTAATTTGGTTGGGTAAATAGAAAGTTATGAATTTTTGAGTTTTAGGCTAAGATATAAAAACGTAATAGAGATTTCGACTAGCTTTTCAGAGAAAATTTACCGGTCTGATTGGGTCATATTTGATATGATTGGAAAGCATATCAAATCAGCTTTCCAACGATATATAATATGTCAAAAATAGACTTATAACCAGAGAGTTATAGCCAACTGAAATGAGTAATACGAATCTGAAAAAAAAAAATCTGAAACTTTAGGTACTTTTAGCAAAACGTAGTAGCGGCTTTTGGGGCTTTATAGGACTTACTTATGGACCATATAATCGCATTCTTGATACTATTAGGATCCCTATGACTTGTAGAATAGATTCCCTAAGTTTAATAATTTTTAGAGAGATATTAGAATTGTTATGAATCGTGAGAAATTGACATTATTAAGAATAGTTATGGAGTTAATTATAGAAGATGTATGAGCAGTAAGTAGTCAATATTTTCGGTGTAATTAGAATATGATTTTATTATTGTGATACTTACATATGATTTGTGTGATGATAGGTGTTTGAGAGGTTATATTGATTATTTTAGTTAAATAAGCAAAGCGAAGGAGATAAGTAACCTTTAGGCTATGTTTGGTAGAGAGGAAAAAAAGTAGGAGGGAAGGAAAAATTAGGAAGGAAAGAAAATGTGTAGGATAGAAAGGAAAGTGTCTTTCCTCCATTGTTGTTTGGTATGTAGGAAGGAAAGAAAACTAGTATATTTTAAAATAATTGTTTTGCCTTTTTTATTAAAATTTTAAAAGTAGTATACAAGGTTAATTTGGTAAATTCACTTTAAAACATGAGTAAAACACTCTTTATCTCCATTTTCTCTCCATTTTTGGGAGAAAAATATTTGAGTGGGTCCCACCACTTTTTTCCCTCCCCTTTTCTCTTCCCTTCCCTTTTCTCTTCTACCAAATAACCTAAATTTTTATTTCCTTCCACTTTTCTATCAAAACTTTTCTTTCCTCCCCGTTTTCCTTCCTACCAAACATAGCCTTAAACTTTTCTAGTAGTTTTCTTCGTCCAAAAGTTAAATATTTTATCGTTTTATTATTTCTAATAAAATTATATTTATAAGGTATTTTCTTTAGAATATGATTTCAAATAAAAATATATTTTAGTAATAAGACTATTTATTGAAAGAAGTCTGTTTTATTGAAATAATGTAGTTTTTTGTGAAAAAATAGTATGATTCTATATTTTATACTAAATTATAGATCAACTATATGAATTAGTATTGAACATAGTTACAAGAAAATTATTTTGGAATGACTACAATATTATAATGAGATGAAAGTAAAATTGTTTATGATTCGTTATTGTAAATAAGTTTTTTGAAACTCTCTTCAGTGACTATGCACGTGGACCCAATCCACAAGAGTTATATGTGAACAGTACTGACCTAGCTGCAGGGTTAAATGTAGTAGATTCGTGATTCGTACCCAGCTATATAGGTTATATGTAGTAGATTCGGATCTGGCTATAGGGGTTATTTATAGTAGATTCGGACCCGACTGCAGGAGCTGTTTGTGGTAGATTCGGACTCGGCTACAGGGGTTATTTGTGGTAGATTCGGACTCGGCTACAGGGGTTATTTATGATAGATTCGGACCTATTCACAAGGGTTAAGTATGACCATAGTCACTACAAACTGGGGAGAAGTATAATTGAAATTATTATTGACTAAAAAGGGATTCGAAAAGTCATTTTTGGAAACTTATTACTTCTTTTTGTTAAATTGTTTATTAAATGACATGGTTTGAATATTTTCAAAAGTAGTGATTTTTGAAACTAAATTTGTTCTGAAAAATATATATTAATAATTTTGGTTTATATATGCTTGATCCAGCTATATAAGGTTACTGGTTAATTACTCGGCTTCTAGCTCATCCTTTTATTTTTTCTCCTAGGTTTTAAAGATCGTTAGTTAAGAGATATAACTAAGAGAGAACTTATTTAGTAGTAATTGAAGTGCGTGGTCCGAAGAGAGAAATTTCTTCATCTTGATTGAGAAAATGTAAAGAATCGGAAGGTTGATCATCTTGAATTTATTGGATTATAGTTTCTATTATAAAGTGTTTATTTTAAATATTTGGAGACTTTATAAAAGTTATTGGATTTTATATTATACATTGGTATTTATTGGAGACCCAATATTCTTAATTATGTTGGTTTATAGAAAGATGCCTTGCATGCCTATGGGGCTTTGCCTGATGGGTATGCAGCGCACGTCTTCAGGTGTAGGGCGTGACAACTGGTATCAGAGATAGGTTAAGTTTAACAATTTGGATCGTGATAAGTCAATCTTATAAGATTTAGAATATCGGGTGACTAAGTTAAGATCATTTGAGCTTGAATTAACTTCTTTTATGATTTGGACTTTCATTGAGTTGGTGATTGATTTAAATATGATAAGTTTGTTACTCTGGTTATTTCGGGCACTGAAGAAGGTTAAGTTCGTATTTTTAAATTTTGTTATTGATGGAACAATTAGTTTGACCTTCATAGTTGGTGATCATATATATTACACAGATTTTTAGGATTATTTAAAAATGAACATGGACTTTTGAGATTGTTTAAAGTTATACTCTCATTAGGTTTTGATTATTAAGATCTATTAGTTGAATATTAAGATTTCTAGTATTTAGTGCTTTTGATATTTGTTTCTTTTTATATTTGATTAATAGACCTAGGGTATTAGAATTTTCTTCTTTTATTATTGACATTGGATAGTTATCGAGTTAGTGAGTCTTACTTTGGAGTTGATATTAAAATTTTATGAGTCTACTTGCTATCTTCTTCTGCTTTCTCTTGAGCTGAATCTCACTGTTTTTGACCCTATTTGGAAAAAAAAAAGAGTCTAAATTAATTATCAGAGAAGAGAAATTATTTAATTCCTAATAAATTGTGTGATTATTCTAAGGAGTCGTTAATCTTAAGTTATTTGTGTAAGAGATTAATAGAATAGATATTACCTTATTATGGGTCAGTGTGAAAAAGATAAGTTATTGGATTCATTGGTTAATTAAAATAGGGATTGAACACTCGTTTTAAATCTTTTGAGATAGTTGAATTATTTGTGTTATCATGTGGATATACAAGGATTTATAGAGTGGATTAAATTTATTGAATAACTATATTTCTGGATGATAAATGATGAAGAGATAATATTAAGAAATGTCAATTTATGTACTTGTGTTAAGTGAAGAGAGTACATGTTCTTGCTACTAGAGGATTGAGGATAAAACTGTTAGTTTTGCTAAAGGCCTTACCTATAAGTTTTTCAATAAATATTGGTGATGATATGATTGTAATATAGGCATTAAAGACTTATAGATAGAAAAATTTAGAGAGCGATGTTTTGAAAAACTAATAGTGGACTGATTTAGAGAATGATATTACCTAAAGAAAAAAAATTATAGAGCCTTAATGACTTACGCGGTTGGATAATTTTGAGATGATGTTACCTTAATAATATTTGTTTTGAAAATTAAACAAAAGTTGAGATATGGTGAATGAACAATTTGGTTATAGTTATAGATACTAGGTAGTAGAGTTGAAATTAGAATATACATTTGTTATAAATGAGTTCACAATTTTATTCTATGGTGTTACCGTATAAGAGGAAGTGATCTTTGTATTTGATAGTGTTTGGTGTTACTCTTATCTAGAAATTTATATTGGATTATACAAACAAAGTGAAGAGTACTTATTTGATGAGCAACAAGAAGAATTATACGATAAGAGTTTTCAAAAAACTTAGTGTTTTACTACTAAAAACTCGATTATTATCGGTGACGGAAAAAAAATGAAAATTGTGTTTATAAAACAAAAGGTCAAAACAGTTATATAGTGGAATATGTAAGTCGATCAATTATGTAGCGGAATATATAAGTCGATCAATATTTATAAGATTGATAGATTATTTGATTTTTATGAAATATGTGGTTTATAGAGAACTATTCATATTTGTGGTTCTATTGACCTCCCTTATTTGTAAAAGATATTTTTGAGAAAATCATAATTTGAGACACTAGAAATCCTAGAGGTATTAAGATATAGGCCCAAGAAAATTTTGAGAACTAGTATATAAAAAAAGTCATTTAGCATATTTCTTAGTATTTAGTCTATAGGAAAGAAGGACTGTATAAACGAAGGTTGAAAGCTTTTGGTATACTATATGGGAAAGATAATATGATAGTGGAATTTTATAACGAGATATTAATGATTACTAGAAATTATAGAGTATGAGTTATATTGTGCATTATTTGACTAAATCTACTCATCTTTATACTTTTAGACTTGACTTTTGTCCTTAACCAATTAGGTTTTAATCTTTATGATTATTTTAAGTGAACATTGAGATTTGGAATTCTATGTAATTTGATTATGAGCATAGCATTTGTATTTGACATAAGCTTTAGTGATTAGATTTAGGTTTGATACTTTGGCCTACTGAAGATAAAAGTTAGAGGGAATGAGACTAAAGAGGATTCTTATTGTTATTTATAATAAAGATATCATATTGTATCTAAGCTTTATCATACCTTATACGTAATTTTAGAAATTGAATTAGATTTGTTGGAGCTTTACAATATTGTTTTGAAATAAATGGATTGTCAAAAAGAAAAGTATATATGTATGGATGGATTATTGAGGATATATTGAAACAATATTGTAAAGATTTACGAAAGAAAATATTACTCTTTGACAAAGAAATAGAAGTATATTCTTAGCATTATAAGCACGCGATTAAAAGAGGTACTAGAGGTTTAAAGAATTTTAGTTATTAAGAATTCCTATTGACTTTGTTAGTACAAAGAAAAGTCTGAGTCATCATGATATTCTCTTTTTGAGTGAAAGGGTAAACGAGCTATCATAATGAACGAGAAACGATACGGAGTTATTGATAGATAAGTTTTAAAAACAATGATCTCTCTGTGATCTTTGAATCACTTAAATTAGAATAAGTTCACATTCTCAAGTTCTCATCATATTGATGGAAAGATTATTTCAATTTAGTATGTGATGGTCATCGTTTTACCTAGATATTGGGACTTTCTAGGAATGTTTGGATCTATTAATCTTTTGTTCTTTGGAGAACATGGGACTTTAAAGTTTAGAGGACTAAACTTCTTTTTAGAGGGGGAGAATGTGACAACCCGTTATTTAAAAGAAAAAAGGTTTATATTTTATATATAACACAAGGATAAAAGAAAGGACAAAAGAACACTTATCTATTAGATATTCTTTGGAGTTATAATAATAATTCAATAATGGACCCTTTAAGAGACCCTAAGAGACTGGTATTCTCCTTGGTTTAATGTATGCTCTGTTAAGAGAGAGAGAGAGAGAGAGAGAGAGAGAGAGAAAGAAAGAGAAGAGACGGCTCTAAAGTTAGAAGAAGAAGAAGACGACGGCTATTCTTATAGATTATTGAGACTCACTCCTAAGGTAATAAACTCTTAACAGATTAAGTTACATGTGCTAATTATATTTTTGGGAATTGGAATCGCATGTCTATGCTTAGGGTTTTAATTTGCCCATAAGTAATTTATGAACTATAAGGATGAATCCGATATAAGATAAAGCCTATTTATATTAGGATTTAAACAAGACAAATTTTGAGTGATTTGATTAGGTAAATAGAAAGTTATGAATTTTTGAGTTTTGGGCTAAGATGTAAAAATGCAACAGAGATTTCGACTAGCTTTTCAGGAACTTGTATTGACATGATTGGATGATATTTGATATAGTTGAAAAGCTTATCGAATCAGCTTTCTAACGGTATATAATTTGTCAAAAAAGACTTATAACCAGAGAGTTATAGCTAATTAAATTGAGTACTACAAATCCAAAAAAAAAATCTGAAACTTTATGTACTTTTAGTAAAAAATGGCAGTGGCTTTTGGGGTTTTATAGGGCTTACTTATGGACCCTATAATCGCATTTTTGGTACTATCAGGATCCTCATAACTTGTAGAACAGGTTTTCTAAGTTTGATAATTTTTAGAGAGATATTATAATTGTTATGAATCGTGAGAAATTGACATTATTGGGAATAGTTATGGAGTTGATTATTGAAAATGCATGAGCAGTAAGTAGTCAATATTTTTGGTATAATTAGAGTATGATTTTATTATTTTGATACTTATATATGATTTGTGTGATGATAAGTGTTTGAAAGGTTATGTTGATTATTTTGGTTAAATAAGCAAAGCAAACGAGGTAAGTAACCTTTAATCTTTTCTAGTAGTTTTCCTCGTCCGAAAGCTAAATATTTTATTATTTTATTATTTCTAATAAAATCATATTTATAAGGTATTTTCTTTAAAATATGATTTTTAGTAAAAATATATTTTAGTAATAAGACTATTTATTAAAAAAAATCTGTTTTATTGAAATAATGTAGTTTTTTGTGAAAAAATAGTATGATTCTATATTTTATACTAAATTATGGATCAAGTATATGAATTACTATTGAACATGGTTGCAAGAAAATTATTTTAGAATGACTACAATATTATAATAAGATGAAAGTAAAATTGTTTATGATTCGTTATTGTAAATAAGTATTTTGAAACTCTCTTCAGTGACTATGCACGTGGACCCAATCCACAGGAGTTATATATGGACAGTACTGACCTAGCTGTAGAGTTAAATGTAGTAAATTCGTGATTCGTACCCGGCTACAGGTGTTATCTGTAGTAGATTCAGACCCAGCTATAGGGGTTATTTGTAGTAGATTCAAACCGGGCTACAGGGGTTATTTGTGGCAGATTCGGACCCGGTTATAGGAGTTATTTGTGGCAGATTCGGACCTAGTTACAGGGGTTAAGGGTGACCATAGTCACCAAAAACTGGAGAGAAGTATAATTAAAATTATTATTGACTAAAAAGGGATTCGAAAAGACATTTTTGGAAACTTTTTACTTCTTTTTGTTAAATAGTTTATTAAATGACTTGGTTTGAATATTTTCAAAAGTATTGATTTCTGAAACCAAATTTATTCTGAAAAATATTTGTTAATGATTTTAGTTTACATATGATTGATCTAGCTAGATAAGATTACTGGTTACTTACTGGGTTTTTAGCTCACTTTTTTATTTTTCCTCCTAGGTTTTAAAGATCATCAGTTAAGAGATATAACTAAGAGAGTACTTATTTAGTAGTAATTGAATTGCATGGTCCGAAGAGAGGAATTTTTTCACCTTAATTGAGAAAATGTAAAGAATCGGAAGGTTGATCATCTTGAATTTATTGGATTATAGTTTCTATTATATAGTGTTTATTTTGAATATTTGGAGACTTTATAAAAGTTGTTGGATTTTATATTACATATTGATATTTATTGGAGACCCAATATTCTTAATTATATCGGTTTATAGAAAGATGCCTTGCATACCTATGGGGCTTTGCCTTATGGGTATGCGGCGCATGTCCTTGGGTGTGGGGCATGACAATGATAGACTCTAATAATGAATGGGAAAAAACTATTTGAGTACTAAAATATATATATTATATTGCTTTTGTATAATTGGAAATATTCTGAAATATTGTATTTATAGTCTTTTTAGTTCTATTAAATTAGATACTAGCAAATTATTTTTTTTTTATTTTATTATACTATTTTTTGCATATTTATAGAGTTGCTTTTTCCGCTTAAAAGTTATAGGGTTGCCTTTATCATATTATAGTTTCCCGTTTTATAATGAACAAAAAATAAGTTCTTGTAATTTGAATTGTGCAATAGTTAATCTCTACTCTAAAAACTTGCTTTTCTTCTAATATTTAATAGAATTAGATACAACTCCAAAAAAAAAAAAAAATTATAAATTCCTCTTCAGTTAACATATATAGGTAATCTTTACTTAATAGTATGACAAAAGCAATAAATTTAGCACAAAAGAACAAAAGGATTCAGCAAAGAAGAAAGCACATAAAATTTATTTATATTATAAGACATTATAAAATATAACTAGGAAATTTTTATGTATGATGAGTAACGGGTATGGCACGTGCCATTACACTTGTTGGTATAGAAGTATAGATATATATATATATATATCAACCAAGCCTATGTGGATATAAAAAGTTAAAAACCTTGAATATCAAAACGTATATATTTTTTTATCAATACCACGGAAATTCAATAATTTACTTCTTTTTTTTTCCTCTTTGGAATATTGATATTTTTTCCGAACTAGTTTGAATTATGATATTTACAGAAAAGTGATTAAAAAGTGCTTAAAATAAAAAATAATAAATAACTTGTTTTCATTGTTTTACTGTGCAACTAAAAAAAAGTTAAAGAGGGTTTGAAGCTATGATGCTTCTAGTGAAAGTTTAAATTGTTTTATTGTTATATGATGGAGTATAGTTATTAAAAGTTAAATATCATAAATTTGATAAAATAGTATTTATTTGGTCTTTTCACTTAGAATAAATACTCATATAAAACTTTCTCGAACAGAAAGTGCCTTTATATCAATTGGGGCGTGCAACTATAACCCCAATAATTAAATATGGCTTAACTAGCAAACCAATCAGTCCATTCCTATATCCATGATACTGTTAGCTTAAATTTGGATTGAAAATTTTAGAAACAGATGATAATTAGCTGGAATATTATTGGTTTCAAAGTAAACACTTGAGACAGCGAAGAAGCGAAACAGAATCTCTCCTCCCTACATCTTGACCAAATTTTGATTATTCGTAATTACCTTGTACATGTTTAGTCAACAAAATGAACGAAGCACATACTTTATGGTAATTTCCTTGAAGCAACCATCATGACGTGAAACATTTTGGAGAGAATATGCTAAACTACTGTATCTTCTTTCAGCTATACTTGATTCTTTATTTTTTTTAATTATTTTTATTTGTTTAAAGGGATTAACTTGATAGTTGATAGCGAATCTTGGACCAAGTCCACCATGGTGCTGCTATTTGCCAAATATATGCATACCATTTTTTTTGAGCAATACAACACCTCTCAACAAATTATCTAAATAAATAACTTAATTAAGACATCATATTATTTATTAACATTTATGTCAGTCCTTCTATGACTTTCACTTAAAAGATCACATCAATCAAATTATTTTTTCCGGATAATATGTCATATTCCATTTTTCATTTAAGTTATTGAAGTCTTTTTGATCGGAAAGTTTTGGAATAATTTGAGAGCAAATGATGTGAAATGGGTTTCATCAATTCACCATAAATGCAACGAAAATATGTCATTTTCCCTTGTTGATGAAGACATTTTGGACTATATTTGGCACTTGTTAAATGGAACTGTATCATTTAATCAAACCTTCCCCTTGACTTGGACTTTAGGATTATGAAATTGAAAATGACATCAACTTGTTTTATTTTAATGTTGGTCAAACTCGAAGCAAGTGAAAGACTTGGCTTTTACCTCCCACGTTCCTAAAGCTTGAGCAAAAGGGTTTTATAACCCATGATTTAGACGAGTAAAGAGATCAAGAACTAGAAACAAATAATGGGGTTGTTTCCCTTTATGTTTGTCTTTGTTGTTTTGAGATTTTCCTTATGTAGAGCAGCTGTGGAAGCAGTTGAAAGCATTAGACAGTTTGAATCTATCAGAGATGGCATAAGTAGCCTGGTCTCCCTAGATGGAAGCTTTGAACTGGGATTCTTCACTCCAGGCAGTTCAAACAATCGTTATCTGGGAATTTGGTATAAGAACATCCCAGTTCAAACTGTCGTTTGGGTCGCAAACCGGTGTAATCCGATCAACGATTCCTCTGGCTTGTTGACAATAAATGACACAGGAAATCTGGTGCTTCTGGGACAGAATAAGACTGTTGTTTGGTCTACAAGCTCATTGAAACAAGCGCGGAAACCATTGGTACAGCTCCTGGATAATGGTAACTTGGTTCTGAGAGACGAGATGGATAAGAATTCGGAGAACTATTTGTGGCAAGGCTTTGACTATCCTACTGATACAAACTTGTCCGGAATGAAAATGGGATGGGACTTGAGGAGAAATCTTACGAGGCGCTTATCGGCATGGAAGAGTTTCGATGACCCCTGTAATGGAGATTTCACTTATGGGATTGAGCTTAATGTACAGCTTCATACATACCCTGAAGCGATTATCCGAAAAGGGTCAGCAAAATTTTATCGAACCGGGGCATGGAATGGTATAAGTTTCGGTGGTACTCCTGATTTGAGGCCAAACCCGCTTTTTGATTACGGGTTTGTTTACAACGATGATGAAGTTTACTACACTTACACCCTCAAGAACAAGTCAGTGGTCTCAAGAATAGTCATGAACCAAACGACCAGCGTTCGTCAACGCTTGGTATGGATCGAAACAGAGAGAATTTGGAAGCCTTATAATTCAGTTCCTAGAGACCAGTGTGACAACTATGGCCTCTGTGGAGCTAATGGAAACTGTATCATTACAGAGAATCCGGTCTGCCAATGTTTAAAAGGGTTCAAGCCTAAGTCTCAAGAGAGTTGGAACGGTATGGACTGGTCTGACGGGTGTGTGAGAAATACCCCACTGAGCTGCCAAGAAAAAGAGAAAGATGGCTTTATCAAATTTTCCGGCTTGAAACCGCCCGACGCTGAGCATAGTTGGGTGAACAAGAGTATGAATCTGGGGGAATGCAGGGCTAAATGCTTGAACAACTGTTCTTGCATGGCTTATACAAACTCAGATATCAGAGGCCAAGGCAGTGGCTGCGTCATCTGGTTTGGTGGTCTATTAGATATTCGAGTATTTTCTTCAGGTGGACAAGATCTATATATTCGAATGCCGGCTTCAGAAATAGGTAAAGCGCAAAAAAATTGGCTCCATAACAGGTTCTTATGTGTCTTGTTTATGTTAAAAGTTGTATATTTTTACATGGGCTTTCTGCAATTTGACTTTTGCTTGCTTCTCTCTGTTTCATATTAACTTTAGCAAAAGCAAGAGCTGATCGTAAGGTGAAGAGAGCGGTGATAATTGTGTCGATCGTGGTTGGAGTTGTCAGCGGGATGATTATAGTCGGCCTCTACATTCACAGGAGGAGACATTTAAATGGTAAAAAATTTTCACACTCTGATCTTTTTTGCAAACCTACTTAGACTGTTTCTCATCGTTAGATGTAATGATATAAGAATTAATAAGAGGCTACTTCATTTTAGTAGTATAACACTCTGACCAAGTAAAGATAATTAGTATACTTATAATGAAGTGGACAACTAACTATGTATTCCAAAACGACTTCTTATTCATGTATAGAATGCATCACCTTATTGAAACACACTGTATTGCTTTTCACTAGCACCATAAGTAAACACTTTGACATTAAGCTGGACATTTTGGACCGAACAGGGCATTGTTCTAGTGATTATCCAAAAGAATTATTAAAAAAAAAAAAATGTGTCCATGAGACATGGTTTGTCTTGATTGGGTAGGAAACTTAGCCTCTTCAGGTTAACATTTCAAGTCTCTATAATTATTTATCCTCGAACATAAGTCAAATATAGCGGCGGTATATGGTACTCATTCCCACTTTGACTATTGAGATTTCTAGCATAATATGTGTATAGTATCTTTTCAATGCGAGTTTTGCTTGCTGTCATGCCTACCTAATAGTTTACACATAAAACTCGTGTCATTACTTGATTTCTACTATCTATGTCAGCAAATACAGAGAGAAACGTAACGATAAGTAGTAATGAAAGCGAAGAAGAAGATCTGGAGCTTCCATTGTTCAGACTACCCACCGTTAGTACTGCCACTAATAATTTTTCTGCGTACAATAAGCTCGGGGAAGGTGGTTTTGGACCTGTATACAAAGTAAGTTTCTCACTAGCCTATTTGAGAGCAATCTTTTGCTTCCCCTGTTTTCGGTCCGGAGAAATAATTTTTTAAATTAGCAAGGAATTTCATTATTGTGAGATTTCAGGGTATATTAGAAGAGGGACAAGAAATTGCTGTGAAGAGGTTATCAATGTGGTCTGGACAAGGGGTCCACGAGTTCAAAAATGAAGTCAAACTAATTGCCAAGCTTCAACATAGGAATCTTGTAAAGCTTCTTGGTTGTTGCATTGAGGGAGAAGAGAAAATGTTGGTTTATGAGTATATGCCCAACAGAGGCCTTGACTCTTTCATTTTTGGTTAGAATCCTTTTGAACTTAGCTCTCTCAATGCATGTAACTTTCTATAGTTCAGCGAATTTTCGTGTACCGTTCTAACTTGGAAGGAAAAAAAAAACCATTGCAGACCAAAAGCAAGGAAAACTATTAGAATGGTCTAAGCGCTTCCAAATAGTATGTGGAATTGCTCGAGGTCTTCAATATCTCCATCACGATTCTAGATTGAGAATTATACATCGAGATCTTAAAGCTAGTAATGTTCTACTTGATAAAGAGATGAATCCCAAAATTTCAGACTTCGGCTTGGCTAGAACCTTTGGTGGAGATCAAATAGAAGCAAATACAAACAGAGTAGTTGGAACTTAGTGAGTACTCTTAAAACTCATTTTAGTTACATGAGCATACTTTTTTTTTCTTTCGTTTGTTTATACTGAGTACTCTTGTGAAATAGTGGCTACATGGCGCCCGAATATGCTTTTGATGGCCTATTTTCGATAAAATCCGACGTCTTTAGTTTCGGCATATTGTTATTAGAGATCATAAGCGGAAAGAGAAGCAGAGGCTATTACTATGAAAACCAAGGCCTTACCCTCATTGGACATGTAAGTGTTACAACCAAAAACCTCATTTGATATCTTATTATTTTGATAAGTATGTCACACTAAGAGTGGCACATTGGGTTTTTTTTTTTTGTTCCATATTTGTCTAGGCATGGACATTGATGAAAGATGGCAAGACTTTTGAACTGATCGACAAGTGCTTAAGGGTCTCATATGACAACATAGATGAAGTATTGCGTTGCATCCATGTTGGTCTCTTGTGCGTGCAACAAAGCCCTATTGATAGACCTAATATGTCTTCTGTCGTTTTTATGTTGAGTGGTGAGAGTGTGTTACCTCAACCCAAACCACCAGGCTATTTCATGGAGACAGATTTATGGGAAGGAGATCGTTTATCCTCCAATAAGCTTCTACCATCTTGGACATGCGATACAAGCATAACAGTTGTCGAGCCTCGATAAAGGTTAATGTAACCAATCACATATTCAAATGAAAATTTTGAGACCTTCCAATCATTACAATTTCTATTTTGTTAAATAGGAAATGTGGTGATCATTGATTATACCCTATTTATATGAATGGATGCGAAATAAAATTCAGACCATCAATAGATGAATGATTATCGGATCCCATACAATGGAGTTATTTAAGTAATGAAGTAACTATTGGGCTTTCTCGATTCATAGTCGAAATCTTCACAAGTTAAATTATCTTATGTGTTGGAGACTAGCGTTTCGGGAGAAAGAATATGCTTCATCTTATGGAAGCATTACAATGTTGCTCTATTTTGCAAAGATATATTACACTAAGCATGGATGTATTTTTAAGAATTTTCATCTAAACTTGAGTTTATGCCATCAGCATATAACAAATTCCATTCCCTTTTAGCATTTCATCACAAATTATTGCTAAAGTTTTCCCAAAAAAACACTGGTATTATTACAAGGAACACTAGCAGATGGTCAAGAAATTGCTGGGAAAAAGTTGCTGATTTATATATTTACATGTACAACAAAAGCTTGGACATTTTCATTTTACGATTGGATCTTTAACACCCTACATTATGTTTAAAAATCTACCTTGTTTTAGAAAAGACTAAATAAGGGCTTATTTATGTGAGATTTCAAACTAGAAAACTGATTTAATAATGTGTACTTATGCTACATGAAACGAGAAGAAAATTGTTATATGGGTGCAAGAGCTTCCAAATTATTTGTTGAATTGCAATTGAAATTCTCTATTTTGACCAAGATTCTTGTTTGAGGATAATTCATTGAGATCTCAAGGCGAGTACTCTCTTACTTGAGAGTAAATTGACGGCCAAAATTTCGGACATTAGCACGACTAGAACTTTTTGAGAAAATCACATACAGCAAAATACAGAGTGGTTGGAACAGAGTATGCGTTTCTTTACATTGCATAACGTCCTTTAATTTATCAGGTATCTACTTCTTTATTAATGGTCTTATCCTCCAAAATCATGGCTCCTGAATATGCTAGTGACGGATATTTGAGGTAGAGTTCACTGTGCTAGAGATAATACGTGGGAAGAGAATCGAGATTTTTTTTATTTTTATTTTTATTTTTTTATAATCATGATAACAACCTTAAACTTACAGGACATGTAAGTAGATTAAACTATAAACTAACTATAACTTCTTCAAAATATATTCAGCCAAAGAGATCATAAGGCAATGACATAAAGAGATTTTTTCTTTTTGTGGATAAAAGATGCCCGCAAAGCGGGCAACAGGACTTCATTAATTCAAATCATTACGAAAAACAAAGGAAATAAAAACAAGATAATGATCAACCCAAAATAAATCTCTGGAACAGGAAAAAACATAAGTAGCTAATGTGCTGGCATAGACATTATTATGAAAAGAAGAATTAGCTGGCTTACAACTGATTGATGAATCTTTTGGAGCTCATGCTCTAACGTAGAAGGGTTGCATCGCATTCCTATCGATTTGTTCTCTTGTCTGTCCAACAGCACCCAGAGATAGGCCGAATGTCACGGGCTGCCTTTTTGGCACCATGAAGTAAACGGGACGTGCGACACTTGTTGTCGCTCCGAGCTAGTAAGTCAGTCTAGAATTCAAGCTTCCAGGCAAACAAACCCATCAATTAGCTATACCGTAGACACCACGTGTGTGTCGGGTAATAACATAGTATTGAGCAAGCACAAAACAAGCATATTCAATAGTGTGATTACAAAGCAACAAGTATAAGCAAGGCATCTAGACAACAAGCAAGCAATACGTAAGTAACAAACAAACAACAAGTAGGCAACACATTTTAGGCATGAATGTGTTTCTCTTATTAATAATAGGGTAAGGGATTACACAACCTAGCCCTTATCTTACTAGTGTGCAAGGCCCCTCTCTAGACACCCAAGTCACCCTCCTAAGAAAAATTTTGAGTTTTTAGCCTCCTGGCAGGAGAAAACATGATTTTGGCTGAAAAAGTATATGGCATAATTCAAAGAAAATTACATTTTCAAAATACAACCATATTTCCCTCTAATTGTTAACCCTAAAATATGTAGTATTTGGCCATAGACTTGACTAATGATCCTGGACAAAAATACACTAATTATATACAAAATTTTCCCACCGAGTATAGGCACCGTAGACACTATATGCACATATGGTGTCGGCAATATGAGCACTTATGGGCAGAAAGCCACACTGAGCATGGCAATTGTGGTGGTTATGTTGGGAAGTTAATGTGTTGATTGGCCCCACCCCAAACAACTGGATTTCTTTTTCGAAATGATTTCTTTTTCGAAATGATGTTACTCGATCACGCTTGTAGGCCAGCTTGGATATACTTTTATTTTTTTCTTTTTAAAAAATTGAAAAATAAGTAAAAATAATGGTTGGATCTTCTCAAATAAATTTTTAAGAAAATCTTCAAATCTTATTTCATTTGAAAAAAATAAAGAAAATAAAAAGTGTATCCAAATAAGTCTAAAGAGTTCTTAATTTTCTTCAACAAAGGAATTAACTATTAATACTGCTTAGATAAGCATTGATTACACTATGATCATGGATGTTGAAATCAAGAATAATAGCTCCAATCATCCTAGTTCTTTCTTATTCAAGTCTTTTTTTGGCATCTTTATGAAGTGTGATTAATTGTACTATACTTGGCCAGCTATTACTTATGAGACAAGGAAAGTTATTTGGGATCTTGCTTGTCTTCAATTCGGGTAAGACAACAATAGTTTTAAGGCATCTCCTAGTATGAAATTCCACCTTATGCTTTTCTCATACTAATGCAGTGGTTTGAGAGAGATGTAAGCAACCTCAAAATTATCGAACTATTACGTCTTGTTAATACATATTAATTATAAAACCATCTCACCGCTATAACTATCACTGCAACAAAAGTTATTTATTGCGATGACATCTATTGTTACCAATTGTGACAACAAAAACTTATCATTGCTATAGGCTTTTGAGAAATTTTGGCTAATTAAGACTGCACTAATATTTCATTGTTTGTGTCACGACCGGAAATCTAAAATCGTGCCTTTTAGTAATTTTATGTGAAAATATAATAAAATATTAATTTTACAGAATTCAAGAGAAATTGAATATCAGATAACTTTGTTTTGATCCTCAAAATCATTGTGAATTCTACAATATTCAAAACCCTAAATAGTTCTTGATTACTTAAGAAAAATACTCGATAAAGTTCAAGAAAATTTTCAACTATCTTATTTAAATACTTGTTAAAACTGTCAATTTTGGTAAATTGAGTTTAACTGAAAACTTTAGTTTAATGTCCAAAATAATTTACATGAAATCACTTGTAGTTTAAGTCCTCAAATTAATAAAAAAATCATCTTCATACATTCACTTTTATTGATCTTGGCTAAATAATTTGATAAGGAAAAATAAATTAACAGAGAATAGATGCTCATCAGGGAAGAAGAGTGGGGGAACCAAGTACAAGGTACATAGCTTGTCCAACCGCCGATATTACTACCTCAAATAGACGAATAATTGAAAGTAGGAGAAGTAGGAGGGTGAGCATTCAGATGCTCAGCAAAAATTCAATTACCTTTTTAAATGGATGCAATTTTACCAAACCTGCATGGTTAATAACTTTTCCAAAATCCATTTATAAACTAAGTTTATAAAAATAATCGATGTCCAGAATAATCACATATTCAGAATCAAAACTAAAACCATATCATTGTACATATCATAAATCATCCTATCCCATGAGTTCACATCTTCTCATCACGAATCAGAGTAACTCGTATAAGTGCTCTCTGCCTGATACCTATTCTAGAAAATTGGAGGGACACCCATGTGTCTAATCCTATCAAACCGGAGGGGCAACTGAATGCCTACACCTACCGAATGGGAATAATCAGAAAACCCCACGCGGGTTTACGGGCTCTCACTGAGGGTCGAAACACTGGCCGCCCACTAAATACCACGATGCCTAAGATGTATCTTATGTGTGATCATATGGTATGTACAATATTTAAAAGTATACAATAACCATGCACAAGGAATAATTAAATCATGCTTTAAATTCTCACTTGGTATTATTCTGGGATTTATTATAACATAGGTAGCACATCACTGTATTATCCCATAATCATAATTTAAAAATATGTATAAAATTCCATACAGTCCAATCTCAGTATAATCTAGTGTGTCTCAACAATTTATCATTTGTCATAAAATTCACGATTTTTCATAAATCAATTAAAGTACATTTATAAATCAAATCAAGTATAAAACCAGGTGATTAAACTCCTATCTTGATGTGGTAGCTGTACCAAGCTAATGACGCTCGAAGAAAACTTCCACTAGTCACTCGAGTGTCCAAACAGTCGTTTCGGGATCCCGGTAAGTCCACTTGAAAAAGTGACTTTTCCATCGGAACCTCAAATGGAGAAACGGAGGTCGCCACTGAATTCAGAGTAACTAAAAATGCTAGGTTAGACATATAATTTGTCAAAAGTGGGTCCCGGTGCGAGACTATGCTCCGTGGCACTATTCACGAGCTGTTTTCTCAATTTTCGTGTCACTTTAGAATACAGTGATATTTTATATCGAAATTCGTCTCTTTATCTCACTGAGTCCAAATTCAAAGTCGGAAATCAATTTCGAGGTCCTGAGCATTAAATAGGCTCAAAAATCCGAAAGTTACAAAAATATCACCTTTTCAAAATAATTAGAGAAACGTTCACTTTTTCAATTCAAAAATTAACATGCTTTTGGATATCGATTCAATACAAAATACTCATTTTTGTTCTTGTTTGAAGCTCCTCTTTTACATCATATAATTTATATGGCTTAATTAATTACGTTGAGAAAATAATTACAAAAATATAAATTTTTTTTAGAAATATCTAGAAAAATACAACATTTTCTATTTAAAGATTATCTCGTTTCCAGATTTCATTTAATACAGAATTACTGCATTCTCTCATGTTTTAATCTCCTCTTTTTACTCTATAAAACTTTCCTGGCTAAAATGAATTGTTTATAAAATAATTACTGAAATATCTCTTACTTAAATTAATTGCATAAATATCATTTTTTTTATACAAAATTTCCAAAACCCGGAATTCAATTTCTATCCAAATCAATCATCCTTCCCAAGTCTTTAATCAACCAGCTGTCATAGTAAATTTCACTATCAAATTTATTATTACCTACGACTTAATTATACAAATGTCAATTAAAAATATATATGGGTTTTTAGCGTGTTTGGTCCCTATATTATTAGCAGATTGGTAAAATAGTCCCTAAGTTAATTTTTTTGGCAATTAAGTCCCTAAATTTTAAAAAATTTTGCAATTCGGTCCTTTTTATTTGATGATATTAAAATTTTCATGAAATTGAACATGTTTAAATGAAATAAATTGATATTCACTAACATTAATTAGCTTGGAAGGGAAATAGAAAGAAATTTTAAGAGAAATTTTAATTTTTTAGAATTTTAATTTTTAAAATTTTTTATATTATGTTATTAAATGTTGTTAATTTTTAGTTATTTTCCTTCAAATTCTAACTAATGTCAGTAAAATATTGATTTTGACATTCAAAAACCTTTGCATGTGACTTGAAAATGCTTAATTCTATCCAATATTTAAATAATTACTCACAACAAGGGCTTAATTGTCAAAATTTCTAAAACTTAAGGACTTAATTGCCAAAGATAATAACTAAAGGACCATTTTGCCAATCACGAAAAACACAGGGACAGTCATGCCAAAAACCCTATATATATATACATATATAAACGACCACAAATAAAAAAATACATCAGATTTGACGTTAGGAGAAGATCCGAGCAGGTGGAGGTAGCCGGCGATGGCACACGGCGACCGAATCGCCGGAGTTGGTCACGATTTAGGACCGGTTTCAAGCCCATCTTTCCCACGCCTGGTCGCACGACAGGAGGAGGAGCACGGCGGCGCTTCTTCACTGGTCAGCTGGGAGCACACCTGGCCAGAGCTCGTGGCCGAAGGAGGTGTTGGTGGCCAGATCTTCTGGGCAAGCCGAGAGAGGGAGGGAGAAGTGTATCGGGGACTTGAGGGAGAAAGAAAGGGAGAGTTGAGAGATTTAAAGGAAAATAGAAACGCTAATGGCCACGTGGCATGAAATGGTTGGCAGGGCACTATTTCCTTATTTGCACTTTTTCCTCGTTTTCAAAATTTTCTTTCACTTATGCCCTTGTTTATTTACACTCTAGTCCTTATTTTCAAAATTTCTTCACACAGAAACCCAAATGAACCTAGACTTTATCCAGTCCATATTTACTCAATGATGCAATTTTTTAATTTTTTGTTCTTTTTTAAAAAGTTAGGTCAAAAGACCTAAATACCCTTACTATTATATGGGGTTTTACAGTTTGACCTATTGCAACGACATAAGTCATCACAATAGACAAAAAGTCACGGCAATAGATCAAAAATCGAAAGGTCCATATCTCACACTATAATCGCAGTTAAATTCACAAAATAAAATTATCTAGACCTGTTGCCATGACATAAGAAAAAAAATTAAAAGTCCATTTCTCGCACTATCCTCGTGTACGAATTTTACTAAAAAAAATATTTGAACCTATTGCGACAATAAATATTGTCGTTAGTATTTACATGTTTTTTAAAATATAAAAATAAATAACCAAATTAGTGTAAAATATATTTTTGAAAAATAAAAGCCTATTGCAACGACAATATCGCAGCAATAAGTGTCGATTAAAATAAGATGAGAACCTCCTCTTTTTCCCATTCTTTCTTTTTCTCTTTTCTTCTCTCACTCTAACATTTCTGCCTACCCCTCCACCCCATTCCATTCGGCCCCACGACTTACTCGTTTCACGTAGTGTCTCATTTTATTTATATTTGGAAATAAATATTAGGTTGAAAAGTCTTATTGATTTCGATATAAGAAATTGTAATATGCCTTAACTGGCAAACCAATCAGTCCAATCCTATGCGGTGGTATTTTAGTTGATACCTTAGCAATTAAAAAGTAGATATTTAGCAGTTCTTAACTTCAAATTATTTGTTTGCCAACTGGGGCTATCTTAGTTGGTCCAAAGGTTTGAGGGTTGTGTGTGTGTGTTTGGGGGGTCAGGGGTTCAAACCTTGGTAGTGTGTGTGTGTCATTTTCCTTTAATTTGTAGTAATTAAGTGGTGGTCATTTGTTAAGCCCCACTTTTTTTTTTAAAAAAAAAACTCCAAATTATTTGTATTAGTTTGTAATGAAAAAACAGTCATTTTAATCGATACTTTAAGCTTGGGGTATTAGGGTTAATCTGTACAGAATGCTGTTGGTACGTAGTATTGCACATAAAATCTAACTAAAATCTTACAATTTAAAAATATTGACATAGCAACGCAATCGTTTACATTACATTTCCCATGTAATAGTACTAGTAGCATAATTACTATCTTATACTATGCCTTTTGACAGTTTTTCCAATTTATGATTTATATTTTGGTTATTATCAATATTGACCACTAGATTTGAAACTTGTAATAAATTTATAAATTTTTTGGGTCAAACACAAATTTTGATCTTGATGAGCTTACCAAAAAAACTCTTTTTTAATTTTAAGGATAATATTTTAATACTTAAGTTAAATTTAAAAATAATTAAAATTAATATCTAAAAGAACAAATATTAAAACATAATTTAAAATTGGTAAAATCTATAAATACAAAATATTATTTATAAATATTAATCAATTTTTTAAAAAAATGCTAAATTTGAACCTCCTTAAAAATATATTTATTTAATCTTTAATAGGTATTGTGGTAAAAATAATAGTCAAAATTAGTATTTGACTTACAGAGGATATAATTTATTACAAGTTCATTGATAATAACCAAAATATAAGATATGAACTAAACAAACACTCAAAATACAAGATATAAAAATAAAATAGTACGAACAATAATAATAGGTCTTGGGGTCTAATTAAAAATAATTAATGATTAATCTTGGACCGATGTACTTTCAAAAAATAATGTATATTGTACTCATCTAATGTGTTGTTAAAAAAGAAAGAGACAAAAGAATGTTTAACTAGTTTCTCTTAGGAAAGGAAACAAAACTCACTAACTTTACCGGGATAATGCCAAAAGTATATGAATACTCTAGCTTTTCCATTTTCTGCAAATCCTATGGTATGAATTTTGTATATCACGAAATTTTAAATATATGCAAATGTCCACCTTTTAGAGTTGTTTACTCTTCTTTGATAATTTTTAATGAGCTTTTCTTTTAAATTTTCATTTAAAATAAACAAATTAGAATTAAAAAAAAAGGCAATAAACCACAAATCAAACCCTAACCCTCCCGAATAAAATCTTCTGTCCCATTCACTGTCCCTTTGCTATCAAATTGTCATGTGTCCTTTAAAATAAACCCCTACTAATTAACCTTGTTTGGAAAAGTGATTAAGTAGACTAAAATAAAGAAAAAAAAATACACAAAATATTTTTATTATTATTTTTTATTTTCTATTAGAACAAGAAGTTCATTAGACCCAAAACCAGAAATATTGCTTTTCTACCCTTTTTCTTTTTTTTTTTTTCTTGTCAGAATCCTTTTACTTCTTTCATTTTTGATCTTTCAGTTCTTAACGAAGGGAGAACCTTCCCTTTATCAGAATCTTATTAGGAGATCTCTTTACATCGAATAGAGCTAGAAAGTTTCAAACGATTATATCATTCTCTTTCAAGAGTACATAAATAGGAAGTGATCCTGTGTAACAAAAAATAAAAAAATAAAAAAAACAGGAAATAACTATAATATATTAATTAGATAGCGAAAGGCAAGCTAAGCTACCAAATGACGACAAAAGAATGGCTATTAAACCAGATATAAAACATTGTATAATCTATATATATATTTAGGACTAAGATATAGATCTGGTCCCATACATTATATTTTGCTAATTCTGAGCATGCTATATTAATCCTCATTAGTGAAAAACATCCCCAAATAATTAATAAAACTCGTAACAGGATCGGCCCAGGAGAGGACCGTATCCAAAGCTATGTATCTATGTATATATATTTATATATATTTGAGTGAGGAAGAAAACATGAGCATTTTATGGTAACTTAACATTAAAAAAAAAAAAAAAGAAAATACAATAAAGAACTCTCAAACTCTTCTTTCAATTTCTGGTTACTACAAATAATGATACCAATGGTAACTTTCTATTTTTTTTTTTTCTCATATTATTTTATTCTTTTTGAAATAAGAAACACTCAATTCTACTTCTAATTTATGGATACCAAAGTAACTAGTAATCTTTTCTTTTTAACCATGTAAGATACCTATGATAATATTTCCTTCCTTTGAGAAGGCTTATACATTCATTTTTTTTATTATTTACAAGGTATGGTACTTATAGTAACCGGATATAATACTTATAGTAACTTATTATCTTTTTAAATCTGATAAGATACTTATGGTAATTGAATAAGATACCTAATAAAGTAATCTTTTCTTTTTAACCATATAGGATACCGATAGTAATATTTCCTCCTTTAAAAAGGCTCATTCATTCAAAAATAATTTTTATTTACCAAGAATGATACTTATACTAACCATAGATGATACTTATAGTAACTAGACATGATACTATAGTAACCTATTTTTTTTCTAAATCAAGTAGGATACTTATGATAACTCGATACGATACCTAAGATAATCCTCTTTTTAATCATATAGGATACTTTTGGTAATATTTCCTCTTTTAAAAATGCTCATTCATTCAGGTACAATTTTTATTTTTATGCTCATTCATTCAGGTACAATTTTTATTTTTTAGGTATGATACTTATAGTAACTGATATGATACTTATAGTAACTGATATGATACTTATGGTAACTAGATATGATGCCTATGGCAACCGATTTTCTTTCTAAATCGGGTAGGATACTTACAGTAATCAGATAGGATACCTATGATAATCCTTTCCTTTTAATCATATAGGATACTTATGGTAATATTTTCTTCTTTAAAAAGGCTCATTTATTCAAAAGTAATTTTTATTTACAAGGTATGATACTTATTATCGTCGGATAGAATACTTATGGTAACTCGATATAATACTTACAGTAACTAGATAAGATACATGTGGTACTTTTTTTTTAAATATTCTAATTGGATACTTATGATAACTAGGTAAGGTGCTTATGGAATTATTTTTTATTTACCAAATAAGAAGCCTTTGGCAAGTATGTACGAATTTATTTATTTGTAATAATAAGGAACACTAAAAGATCATTTCAAATTCTCCCAGATAACACATAACCATGTCATAGCTTAATATCTTAGACATAGAATTTTTTTTTCAAAGAATATCATATAAATACTTAAACTATATAAAAATAAGTAAAAGACTAAATATCTTTATCCTTAAAAAAAGCAATTCTTTAGTCGATTGGAAAAAAATTATTCTATCCTAAACAAAGTGAATTCAAAATAAAAAGTAAAAGAGAAAATGTTTTTTTTTTAAAAGAAGATTTAAAAGGTTAATTAATACTAAAACTATATAGAAATAGTCAAAGAGAAATAAAACTTTATCCTGAAAAGTTAATTCTTTTTTTTGAATTCAAAAAATAATTATATTTTAGAATGTTGTACTTCTATCCTAAAAATAGTTAAAATACACCGTAAGCTATTCAAAAACTTAAACATGATATCCAAAAAAAATAAAAGAAAAACTAAACCTATCATTAAAAGAAAAAAATCTATCCAAAAGAACATTAATAGAAAAAGACAGAATAAAAAAACGAATAAAAAGACTAAAAAAATACTGTAGAGCATTAATGCGTCTGACACGCGCACACACCATAAAAAAAAATATTGGCCCTGACAACTGACGTCAAGAACCGTAAAATTTAAAAAAAAAAAAAATTTAAAGGAAGTATAAATTTCATTTAAACTCCGGATACCGTATAAACATAATTTTACACTGTATAAACATAATTTTTTGCCAAAATATCGTATTACGCCTATCTCTCTTTTTTTTCTCACAGTTGTTTTTTTACTCACAGCATAGCTACAATACAATAAAGCACAGCAATACCAAACTGGCAATGGGACTTTAGCTTAGAAGACACGTGGCAAGTTAACAAGAACGGGACACAGGATTTCATTCCGTTCTTCTTCTTTTGACTTTATATCAAAATTTAGAGACAATATTATACCTTCACTTTCAAAGTCTACTGTTTGGGGGGACAGAAATTTAGGTCAGAGGATTTCATTTCATTCTTCTTTTTTGACTCTATATCAAAATTTAGAGTCAATATTGTGCTGCACTTTCAAAGTCTAATTTTTGGCGTGATGGAAAATCTTACTCCACCGAATTAACATTGTCCATCATCTTCAACAGAAAAAGGAAACAAACTTCACAATCTACAGGATTAAAGATAAAAAAGAAACATACTTCTTAAATAGAATATTGTATGTCAACTATTATACTGGTAATCAAATGACTGGATTATGTTAAAAGAAAGTATAATAAATATATAAATCATAGAAAGAAGGATAAATGTCTACATCTAAATCGAAGTCGAGGAATACATTCTCATATTCAAAGGGGAATTATGTTAAAAGAAAGTATAATAAATATATAAATCATAGAAAGAAGGATAAATGTCTACATCTAAATCGAAGTCGAGGAATACATTCTCATATTCAAAGGGGGAAACCAAAATACATTCTCGTATTGAGTGTCTGTTACGTGTACTGCTATATACTGGGAGACTAAATTTTTATGATATTTAATATATAAAGCCAATTCTTAGCCGAAAAATTAGAAAAAAAGGGGATTCCTTATGTTGGACTAAGTAAAAGAAAAGGAGTGTGGTTTTTTTACCTTGGTTTTTAGCTTGTAGTTTTCATGATTTTTTTTCCACGTAGAAGAAGAAACCAAAACAATAGAAGACCCAGTATAGCGCAAAACAATAGAATATAGACGCAATAAAATAAAGAAAAAGAAAGAAAAATTAGATGCAATACGAAAGTTTAAGGTGACGGTTTTAGGCTGGGTTTTCTCAAGTGTCAGCAATAATATGGCTCCATGGTACGATGAATATAGTGGATCCATAGCATCAAGGCGCCCAGCACCAGTCATAGCTGCTGATTAAAGTGCCTATAGCGTTACTTATAACAGTGGTGTCCTATGGCATTACTAATTTTTTATTTTATTTATTTATTAATTTATTTTTTTTTTTTGGGTACGGGTATACTCATCCTTTCAAAGCATTGCACTCCATGCGTACAAAGCAATGACAGTTCTACCTCTAGAGCTAGTTAATAACTTGTGACTACCAACTAATTAAAAACTCACGAATCATTAGTATCAAACTAGTTGTAGGCTTGTTTGACGTGATCACACTTGATAACTTGTCAGTACCATTGATGAGATCAAGAACTAGAATATGATAATGGGTTTGTTCTCTTTTATGTTTGTCTCTGTTATTTTGACACCTTTTCTCTTTAGAGCCACTTTTGCAATAGTTGACAGCATAAGGCCGTTGGAATCTGTCAGTGATGGCAGAACCTTGGTCTCCTCCGATGGAACCTTCCAACTTGGATTCTTCTCTCCAAGCAGTTCAAAGAGTCGTTATCTGGGAATTTGGTATAATAACATACCAGTTCAAACTGTCGTTTGGGTGGCAAACCGGTGTAATCCGATCAACGATTCCTCCGGCACGTTGACTATAAATGACGGAGGAAATCTCGTGGTTTTGAGTAAGAATAAGAGTGTCATTTGGTCTACAAGCTCGCTGAGACAAGCCCAGAAACCATTGGTTCAGCTCTTGGATAATGGTAACTTGGTTCTGAGAGATGAGAAAGATGCAAATTCGGAGAACTATTTGTGGCAAAGCTTTGATTATCCATCGGATACGTTCATGTCCGGAATGAAAATTGGATGGGACCTGAGGAGAAATTTTACTAGGCGCTTATCGGCATGGAAGAGTTTTGATGACCCCTGTAATGGAGATTTCACTTACGGGGTGGAGCTTGATGCACGACTCCATACATACCCTGAAATAGTTATACGAATAGGGTCTGTGAAATTTTACCGAGCCGGGGCATGGAATGGCATAACTTTCAGTGGTGCTCCTGAATTGAGGCCTAATCCGATTTTTGATTACGGGTTTGTTTACAATGACGATGAAGTTTACTACACCTACAACCTCAAGAACAAGTCATTGATCTCAAGAATAGTCTTAAACCAAACGACAAGTCTTCGTCAACGCTTGATATGGATGGAAACAGAGAGAATTTGGAGGCCTTACAATACAATTCCTAGAGACCAGTGTGACAGCTACGGCCTCTGTGGGGCTAATGGGAATTGTATGATGACACAGACTCCGGTCTGCCAATGTTTAAAGGGATTCAAGCCAAAGTCTCAAGAAAAATGGAACACAATGGACTGGTCTGACGGGTGTGTGAGAAATAGTCCACTGAGCTGCCATGATAAAGAGAAAGACGGTTTTATGAAATTTTCGGCCTTGAAAATGCCTGATGCTCAATATAGTTGGGTGAATAAGAGTATGAATCTAGAGGAATGCAGAGCCAAATGCTTGAGCAATTGCTCTTGTATGGCTTATACAAACTCAGATATCAGAGGAATAGGCAGTGGTTGCGTCATGTGGTTTGGCGATCTACTAGATATTCGACACTTTGATTCCGTCGAACAAGATATATATATTCGAATGTTGGCTTCAGATATAGGTAAAGTACAAAAATTTTGGTTTCATAACAATTTCAGATGAATCTTGTTTCTGTCGAAATTTGTAGTACTTATATATATTCGAATGTTGACTTCCTGGAATTTGACCTTTTTTTTTTAATTCTCTTTTTCTGTCTCAAATTAACTTAGAGAAAGCAAGAGAAGATCATAACTGGAAGAGAACAGTAATCGTTATATCGGTCCTGGTTGGACTAGTTTGTGGGATGATTTTAGTCGGCCTTTACATTTGCCGGAGGAGATGCTTAAATGGTAAAGTCTATACTCTTAGTTTGATCTTTTTGCAAACTTTTTAAAGACTGTCTCTCTTTTTTTCGGTATGATTTGCTATTAGAGTGAACACTAAGAAGAGGCTAATTCATTTAGGCGAATAACAGACCTAGTAAATTAAACTAACAATTATACTTATACAGTCAGAAAATATTTGAGTCTTAAACAAATGTAGTTGGGACTTTAAAACAAACTTCAAAATATAGGGGGAAAGAAGCAGAGAAAATTTAATGCATAAGAAACTAAATTAAACAAGGAAAAAGAAAAAAGAGATTGCATAAATTACAAGTGTCACCTTTTTGACATACGAGTAAGTTACTGCTTTTTTCATGCTCCATTACTAAAAAAGTTTGCACATTATAACAACATTGCATTTTGAACATAACAGGGCATTGTGTATTAGTACCTTCTATTTAGACTGCTGAGATATCTTGCTTGTTATGTATGGTATCTCTTGAAGAAGCAAACATGTGTTTACTTATATCAGTTGCCTCACCTGTTTTGCTTGCTATCATGCCTACCTGATAAATTCTACTTTCTACTTATATTATCCTACAAAGAAAAAGCAGAGACAAATGGAATAAATAGTAAGAATGAAGGCCCAGCAGAAGACTTGGAGCTCCCGCTGTTCGGGCTATCTACGATTAGCACTGCCACTAACAATTTTTCAGATAATAATAAACTTGGAGAAGGTGGATTTGGACCTGTATTCAGAGTAAGCTTTTTATTTTGCTGTTTAATGTACCATCACTTTTCCTCTCGTTTTTACTTTTTCCTTTTTCTTTTCTCGAGCTAGATGGGGAGATAAAGCTTAATATATGCAAAGAATTTTATTAATGTGAAATTTTAGGGCATGCTAGAAGGGGGAAGAGAAATAGCTGTGAAAAGACTATCAAAAAGTTCTGGACAAGGAGTGGACGAGTTCAAAAACGAAGTCAAACTAATTGCGAAGCTTCAGCATCGAAATCTTGTAAAGCTTCTTGGTTGTTGTATTGAAGGAGAGGAGAAAATGCTGGTTTATGAGTATATGCCCAATAAAAGCCTTGACTCTTTCATTTTTGGTTAGAATCCTTTTGAACTCAGTTCTCTGGATGCAAGTAATTTGTGTAGTGTAGCTAATTTTTTGTGGATTTAATAACTAAAAGAATATATATATATATACATATATTTTTGCAGACCAAAAGCAAAGCAAACTACTAGAATGGCCTAAACGTTTCCAAATATTATGTGGAATTGCTCGAGGGATTCTCTATCTCCATCATGATTCTAGGTTGAGAGTTATACATCGAGATCTTAAAGCTAGTAATATTCTACTTGATAAAGAGATGAACCCAAAAATTTCAGATTTTGGCGTGGCTAGAGCCTGTGGCGGAGATCAAATAGAAGGAAATACAAATAGAGTAGTAGGAACTTAGTAAGTGCACATGAAATACAGCTACATGAATATATGCCTTTTCTTTGTTTATATGAACTAAATAATGTTTTGTATATGTATAGTGGCTATATGGCACCGGAATATGCTTTGGATGGCCAATTTTCAATAAAATCCGATGTCTTCAGTTTTGGTATATTGGTGTTGGAGATTATAAGTGGAACGAGAAGCAAAGGCTTTTATTATGAAAACCATGGCCTTACTCTCATTGGACAAGTAAGTGTACATGCCAAAATGCTTCATTTGATCTGAATTTATATTATTATTATGACACACTACGAGTGGCACATAATTTAGGTTTCTACTATTTTTATAGGCTTGGAAATTGATGAAAGAAGGTAAGGCAGTTGAACTGATCGACAAGTGCTTAAGGAACTCATTCGAAAACATGGAGGAAGCACTACGTTGCCTCCATGTTGGTCTCTTGTGCGTGCAACAAAACCCTGTTGATAGGCCAGACATGTCATCCATCGTTCTAATGCTGAGTGGTGAGAGAGTGTTACCTGAGTCCAAACCACCGGGCTATTTCTCTGACACTGATATTATGGAAGGAGATCTTTCCGTCTCCAGCTAGTTTATATCGTCTGCAGCATGTGCTACAAGCATATCAACTATCAAAGCTTGATAAGAATTTAGTATAACATATCGCAATAAATTTTGAAACGTATATTTATCAAAAAACGTATATAATGATCATCGATACTGATCTATACATGTATCATTAATGAAAAAACTTCTACTTTTATTTTATGGTTATGTTTACTGATCTGTAATAGAAATGGAAGAAATAGGAGGAATTGATCATGTTTGCCAATCTAAAATGGGGATTAAAATAAGTTCTTCTTTCCTTTCTATTCATATGTACTTGATTATATATTTAGGCTATATATACTAATTTGTAATGAGCGATAACAGAACTAGAAATGAGAAAAGTATTTACTCTCGTCTATTTATCTATTGAGAGATACACTTGGGAGTTCGGATATAAGGTTTTGGAAATACCTCAAATAATTAGTAAAATTGAGAAGAAATAAATTAATTTTGATTCATTCTTATTTCCTTCTGAACTCTTACTTTTTACATATTCTTTCCCTTATAGATTAGTAAACATACCTCTGGAATAAAAACTTTTCTAAATCTCTCATATAATTAGTTAAATTATAAAGAAATAGCTCAACTTATGTTCCTTCAGTTCATTTCATTCCAAATCTTTTCACACTACAAATTAGTAAACAAACCTTATATATGTACATATATATATATATACATTTGGAGGACTTCTCAATGGTTACAATTTTTTTGTGACCATGGATGGGTACTTAAAAAAATAGTGATGGCATTAAATTTTTTTGGCCAGCATTAAATGTTTTTGGAAAACCACCAAACTAATCACCACCGTAGGATATAGATCTAACGGCTTAAACCATTGTAACCATCTATGGGTAAATATTTTTGTGACCATTTAAACTAAACTATAGAGGGAACTAGTATAATAGGGATTTTTTATATTCCTTATCAATAGATAATCCAATTTTGGCCATTAAATTTCAATCTCACAATTATAAAATTAAATGCTAGCATTTAAGTTATTAAATGTATAAGAATATTGTGCTCCCTCTCCTTTCCTCTGCAGTAGAGATCTCTCCCACGGCAGCTCCTCCTCGATTGCTTCTTTAGCAGGTTCCTCTTCTTTGGAAGGGGTCTTCCTTCTCTCTGATATGGGTTTTTCTCAGTTTCTTTTACAGTTTTTGATTTTATTTTCAAATAATCATTCCATTCAGGAAGATAGTCATCCATCTAGATTTACATCCAAGGTAGTTTTAGTACACCGTGTTTTATATCTGTGGTTTTTTGAGTTGTTTTTAGTTTTTTCTTTGCTAGTGGTGTGGTGTTCTTCAGATCTGTATCATTCTTAGTTCAGATATGGAGAGGTAGTTACTATGGCATATCAGAAATGGTAGAATCTCCTTCAGTGAATCAATCAAATTAAAAGTGCAAATTCAGATTGGAAATAACCAAAATGAGCCACTGAAGAGCTTTATCTTATCTTTCATATAGTTTTTCTCTAAGATTGTTGTTGGGGACTACCTATACTCTAAGATTTCTGAAAGTTTTTTTATCTTAAAATGTATAAATCGATTTCCTGATTTTCATTATAAGAGGAGATATATAACTCGATTTACTATTGTAACTCTTATTTGATTATTAATGAAGTTATTTTCCTTAAAAAAAATACTTAACAGTTAACTTACATTAGAATTTATTCTAACATAAATAATAGTAATCATTAGATTGAAATCTAAAGATTAAAATTTATTTCCCTATCGATAGAGAATAAAAAACTAACATTCCTACTGTATTCGTTCTCATATATATATATATATGGACACCAATCCAGTAGGTATTTTTTTTTTTTACCTATGCATAGGTATCAATTGGGCCAATGAAAAATTTTTTTGCACATTTTTTTATTATAAAAAGTAGGAGAGAGAAATAGCATTAATGGTGCACGTCTTTTTATGTACTTGATTATAGCCGTTGGATCACTATTAGATGATGATCCAACGGCTAAGAAAAAAATACCTACACATAAAAAAATACCTACTCGATTGGCAACCTATATATATATATATATTAAGCCTGAAGCAGAGAGAAATTGTAAGAACTCTGATAGCTTCTTTGATCACCATTCTATTTTAAAAATTTTAGAAAAATCCTAATTTTTTCATGATATGATTGGTCCTATCATTATTTTTCTTTGCTATGATTGGTTATAATATATACATGTATTATATAATATTGTACTTAATTTAATATCAATGATACCTTATAATAAATTTAGTTAATCGAATCGAATAAATAATTGTGCTACATTCGTCTCATCAAAATAAATATAGAGAGAGATAAATACATAATTTAATGTTTTATATAATATTATATTTAATTTTATATTAATGATTCTTTATATTAAATTTAGTCCATCGAACATCAAAAATATGTTTTACATTCATCTCATCAAAAAGTTGTGTTACATTCATCTCATCAAAATAAATATAGAGATAAATATATTTTTTAATATTGAAATACATTGAACCTAACTATATCTTTGATCACTATTCTATTTTTAAAATTTTTAGAAAAATCCTAATTTTTTCATGATATGATTGGTCCTATCATTATTTTTCTTTGCTATAATTGGTTGTAATATATACATATACTATATAATATTGTATTTAATTTAATATTAATGATAGCTTATAATAAATTTAGTTCATCGAACAAATGATTGTGCTATATTCGTCTCATCAAAATAAATAAAAAGATAAATATATTTTTTAATGTTGAAATACATTGGACCTAACTATAAATTAGGCTTAATATATGCGCGCTTTGCGTGATATAGGACTAGTATATATATATATATATTCATATCTGATATATATAATTCTTTCATCTCGTATATGAATGATTATGTTATACCTTTTTTTTTTTCCGTAGTTCTGCTAAAAAAAATGGAGTAATTTAATGAGTCACGTGAATTAGCTTAGGCCGGTTAATAGATGAGCTTGGGCCCTTTTAACTGTAATAGTTTTGGAACCCATGCAATAGACTTGGGGTTGAAAAAAGGTACAGCTACTCGAGTACAATTTATTTATTTATTTATTTTGTTAGTTATTTTTTGTTGGGAATATAATCGCTATTCCAAAAGGGATTTTTTCCCGCTAGAGGTTAGCAAAGAAACATGTTTTTGTTGGGGGGAAAACATTTTTGGTCATTCTAAAATTAATGAGTATCCAGACAGGCTATGTTTCTCCTGTCTATTCTTCTCTTCTAGGGCTATTTTTGTTAATCCATAAAGGAAATGATCAGAGCACGGTGGGAAATAAAAATGAGAATTGGAATGATTAAATTCTCATTCGTGAGGTCATGTTTACTAATTCGTAATAGAGAAAAAAAGAAATGAGAAAAAAAAAATATTATCTTCATGTATTTACATACTAATTAATTCACATAAAAAGAAAACATAGCCTTCTTTGCTTATTGTTTCTTATTTCTCTCCTTATTATTTCTTGTTCTTTTCCATTCAGTTTATGAATTAGTATGCACATAGTTGGAATCTAAACACATAAAACACAAGAAACTTTTTTTTTCCTTTTCATTACACATTAATAAACGTATCCTAGATGTAGAAAAGGTTGACTTGAATTGAAAAAAGAGAAAACAAAAAAAAATTCCAATTTAGCCTTCAATTTTTAAAGCAGTAATGAGAAATATTATTAGCCTTCTTTCCGAAATGTGTTAAGAATAACTAGACTTGTAAAGCGCCATTTCAAGTCTTCGGCAGAGTAGAATTGTCACTTTGGGAGGAGGAAATTACCGAGTTGATGAGTTTGGACTGTAGTTAATCAAACTTTATTGAATAATCTTAACAAGTGAATACTTTTTTCCACAACGTTTATCACAAGTATAGAAAAAAAATCCTCGCGCTAGTTTAGTAAAAAATCAATTGCTTGACAACTTAGTAAAGAAGATATTCAAAGTGTTAGCAAAGGACAGAGAAAAAATAAATAAATAATGAAGAATTTTCAAAGAGCTTCGTAGAATATTCACACTTAAAATATTTAGATATTTCACTTGTGAATTATATAAGCACCATAAGTAAAAGCTTTTACATCATAAGTGGACATTTTGAACAGAACAGGACATTGCTCCTCTGACTTCCCAAAAGAATTATTAAAACTAAAACGTGTCCATAAAACACGGTTTGTCTTGACCGGTAGGAATTTTAATTAACATGTTTAGCTTAAGATTTCAATTAATCCAGCAGATAATCCAAATAAATTGTAACCATAGAGAAGTCTTCCTATATATATATATATATAGGTTCCCAATCTAATAGGTAATTATTTTTTACCTATAGATAGATTTTTTTTTTTTTTTTTGCTGTTGAATCATTATTTAACGGTTATCATAATTTGTTATAAAAAAAATAATCAAAATAAATACTCATTATTTAATATTTTTTTCTCTCCACTTTTTATAATAAAAAGACGTGTATAACCAACTTTAATTAGGTAAAATAATATATATAGATAGATAAAAAAAATATATCTAGATTGTCCATATATATACATATAGGTTCTCAATCCAATAGGTATTTTGTTTTTTTACCTATTTATAAGTATTTTTTTTTTAGTCACTGGATCATTATCCAACGATTACCATAATTTGGGTTGTTAGAAAGAAAATAAATATAAATAAAAATTCATCATTTAATGATTTTCTCTCGAAAAGACGTGCGTAATGAATTTTAATTAGACAAAATAATACTTATTGGTAGGTAAAAAAACAAAATATTTACTCAGATTGGTGTCCATGCATATAATACTCATTCCTATTTTGATTGCTGAGATTTCTAGCTTGATATGTGTGGTATCTCTTGAAAGCAAGAGTTTGGTGGCCATATTTCTTGCTTAACTACTAGTTTACACTTAAAACTTACATCTTTTCATGCCATTGCTTGATTTCTACTATACATATTAGCAAATACGGAGACAAATGCAACGATAAGTAGGAATGAAATTACCAAGACGAAAGTCCGGAGCTCCCATTGTTCGGACTCCCTACACTTAGTACCGCCTCTAATAAGTATTCGGTGAAGAATAAGCTTATGGAAGGTGGTTTTGGACCTGTTTACAGAGTGGCTGGACCAGTGTAAATTTTTCTTAGCATCGAATTAAGCATCCTATAATAATTGATGAGGTATCCAGTTCTTGTGTCACGACCCAAAATCCAAGGCCGTGATTTTTAGTAATTTTATGTTGAAACAGTAGTAAATAATGATTTTCTAAAATTCCCGAAAAAATCAAGTACTTATAACTTAGATATTCAGTCCCCAAGGTAAGTAAATCTCAAAATTTGTGAACTTCTCAACTGTATTAATTTCCTAAGAAAATTTCCTTATTATTACATATCCTTCGAGAAAATATTTGACTTAAAATATATATGAAATACTAATTAATAATTTACAACATTTGAAAATTCATAAACTTTAGTAAAATGAGTCAATTTAAAACCTTGGGACCATAGTTCAAATAATTTACATAAAATCATTCGTGTCTCTAAGTACTCAATTTGATGCCAAAGTCTTCCTCATACATCCACTTAACAAAATCACTATTATTGGCTAAACAAATTTGACGAGGAAAGAGAGAGATGAAATAGAATAGGAACCAACCATTGAAGAGGAATGAAACTGCAAACATATACCAACTATGCTTGCCAAGCCACCAACAATTGACCCGAAATAAATCAACCCCTGAAAGTAGGAGGAAGTAGGGGGGTGAGCATGGAAATGCTCAGTAGAGAAT
>JXTC01000198.1:413946-436143 GCA_002914845.1 Trema orientale
GGAGAGAGAAAGGGAAAAAATATATATATATAATCTGACTTCTTTTTTTTTTTTTTTTTTTAAATCTGGTCAAATGACCTTTGTACCCTTTAAAAATAAAGGTTATTCCATCTTGTTTATAAATGATCTAATCCCCAGAAATAGTGCAGCGATTAAATGGCTTCTGAATATGATAGTGATGATCCATTTTAGGTGAAATTCGATATCTTTAGCTTTAGCATATTGGTGCTTGAGATAATAAGTGGAAAGAGAAACAGGAGAATGTCAAAGAGATCATAGAACAATGACAAAAAAGAGATTTCGGATGCCTTTTTTAGGCACATAGACATTATGGAAAGAAGGAAATGGCCTAGAACTGATCGATGAATCGTTTGGGGGCTCATGCTTTCCATCAGAAGAACTGCACTGCATCCACATATGGCTCTCTTGTGCATCCAACAGTGGCCGGGGATTAGGCCGAGCTTGTGAACCATGGTGGTTATGTTGGAAAGTCAGAGTGCCTATTTGCTCCAGCCAAAACAACCAGTTTTCTTTGTCGATCGATCTGGCAAAGCGCTCTTCAAATTATAAACAAGAATTATCTTCAACCAATGAAGTCATCATTAAAGATATATCCTAAGGAGCTTTTATTCCTAGGGATTCTAAATTGAGAATTATATATAGAGATCTTAAAGCTCGTAATGTTCTACTAGATAAAGAAATAAACTCCAAGATTTCAGACTTTGGCTTAGCTAGATCCTTTGGTGGAGACTGGAGATTAAATAGAAGTAAACACAAATAGTAGTTAGAACTTAGTGAAAAATCTTAAAATTCGTTTTAGTTTCGTGAGTATACTTTTTTTTTGTTTATTTATACTAAATATTTTTTGAGGATATTGACTATATGGCGACGGATATGCTTTTGATGCCCTATTTTCAATAAATCCTACGTCTTTAGTTTTGACATATTGATATTGGAGATCATAAGCGGAAAGAGAAGCAAAGGCTATTACTATGAAAACCAAGGCCATACCCTCATTGGACGTGTAAGTTTTCTAACCAAAAACATTATTTGATATAGACCTATAAATTCAGACCGGGAACAACGGGCCAGGCCGCGGCCCGGTACAGTTGCCTGGGCTGGGCCTAGAATTTGCGGCCCGGTCTTTTTTTTTTTTGGGTCCAGAATTGTCTGGACCTTTAATGTTTTCTTTTTCATTTTTTCTTGGCCTTTTTTTAATTAACATTCCAATGGTAATTTTTATTACCATTGGGCCCAACAGTAAGTCTTTTATTTTTTTTCTTTTTGTTTTAAAGTTTAAATTATTTTTTTAAAAAAAATATTTTCTTATACTATAAATACCTTACAGTCCCACTCTTTCACACTTACAACTTTCAAATACTCTCTTATTGATCTCTTATTCTTTCTTTCTAATTATATTCTCAATTTTATCTTTTTCTCTCTTATCTAATTACTATTTACTAATTATTGATAATTATATTTTATAGTCTCCAGACTTTCCACAACTCATAAAGCTCAATTCAAGGTACGATTCAATTTATCACACTTATCTTTTTAATTTCTTTAATTTATAGTATATTTAGTTGTTTACTAGTATAAATTAGTAGTTTGTAGAAATGTTTCTACAATACTACGTTTTCAATTTCAGTTAGTTTGTAATTTTAATTTATAATTGTTTATAATTAATATAGTATTTCATTAGTTTGTAGTTTGTAGAAAGTTTATTAGAATGTTATATTTTTAATTTTAATTAATTCGTAATTTATAGTTGTTTACAATTAAGTTAGTAGAAAATTTATTAGAATATTATATTTTTAATTTCAATTAATTTGTAATTTGTAGTTGTTTACAATTAAGTTAGTAGAAAGTTTATTAGAATATTATATTTTTAATTTTAATTAATTTGTAGTTGTTTACAATTACGTTAGTAGAAAGTTTATTAGAATATTATATTTTTAATTTCAATTAATTTGTAATTTGTAGTTGTTTACAATTGAGTAAGTAGAAAGTTTATTGGAATATTATATTTTTTATTTCAATTAATTTGTAGTTGTTTACGATTAAGTTAGTCAAAAGTTTATTAGAATATTATATTTTTAATTTCAATTATGATTAAGTAATATATTTTTAGTATAGGATATGGATATGTCAAAAAATATCCCTATTGATTTGGAAATAGATGATGACCAAATTTGCTTAGCTGAAGAGGGTGACCAAGTCCCCAAAATACAAACTAATCCAAATGTTAGTAGAAGTTGTTCACAATTTCGAGATAGTTGTTTGCCGAGTGTAAGCACGACCTCCAAACGTGCAACGACAACTTTCAATGTGTGGATATGGAATTCAAAGATGAAGCCAATGGTAAGAAGACAAAAATGACGAGATGTAAATATTGCAAGAAATTATTAACTGCTAAACTATCTAGTGGGACTGCTCATCTAAATAGACATAGTGATGCATGTGTCAAACAATACAAAGGAGACAAGGAGCCCACTCAATCAACACTTCAAATCAACAAAGATGGTTCGGTAACTTCTTGGAACTATGATCCTTTAGTAGCTAGGGAGTCTCTAGTATGTATAATTGCTATAAAGGATTTACCACTAGGATTTGGTGATTATAATAGCTATGAAGATCATATCAGAAGATCTTATTATCCAAACTTTAAAAGAGTTTCTAGAAATACCACTAGGAGTAATTTGATTAAAGTTTATGAAAAATATACGTAAAGAATTAATATCTGAATTAACTTCATTAAACTTTTGTATTGCATTGACATCTGATATTTGGGATGTTAATTCCAAACAAGATTATTTAAGTGTAGTTGTACATTATTTAGATTCAAGATAGATAATGCAAAAAAGAATAATTAGTTTCAGAGTCGTTGATAATAAACATACTGCTGAAATTATTAGAGATAGGATTTTAAATGTTGTTAAAGAATATGGCATAGCGAACCGTATTATCTCCATCACTTTGTATAATACCACCGCAAACAGAAAGGCCATAAAATTACTTAGCAATTTGGTAAATTCATACACTGGAGGATTCTTATTATATCAACATTGTCATATCATCAACCTTATCGTCAAATCAAGTATGGATGTAATAAGTGTATATATTGAAAATATTTGATCTGCTATTACTTACATTCATTCTTCTAATCCTCGCATTACTGAATTTAAAAGATATTGCATAGCCCAAAGGTTAAAACTAAGAAAATTCCAAGTTGATATGCCTGTAAAGTGGAATTCCACTTATTTGATGTTGAAAAATATATTACCATATAAAATTCCAATTCCTATATTCTATAATTCAAAAATGGATTCATTAGCATTGAAAGATAAATATTGGTTTATTTACGAAAAATTTATATACATTTTAGACTTTTTTTATGAAGCTACTGTTGCATTATCTGGTATTTATTATCCCACTTCTCCAATTATTTTATATCATATCTTTTTTATTGCCAAAATATTTTGTAACGAAAGATGTGACCCTATATTTGAACTAATTATAACACGTATGCAAGAAATATTTTTGAAATATTGGTTTCCAATTCCTTTGTTATATTCATTTGCTTTTATTTTAGTTCTTAGGGGTAAATTAAATGGTCTTTCTAATTTAATTAACTATATTGCTACATGTTTTGAGATAGATTATAGTTCTGAATATACAAATGCTTATGACAAGTTTTTGAAGTATATAGTATATATCAGGCTAAGTTTGGCAGAATATGTAGTCAACAACACACTTCACAACAAATTGAAGAACAATCATAGAATAAGTCTTTTTGGAGCATAATAGATTCTTGTTCTTAAGAGCGTAGTCGTGGCTCATCATCAGCATCATCAAGTTCAAGTCAACCATTGCCACTAATGAATCTACCTCAATTCTCTGAGCTTTACCAGTATATTGAGCTAGATTCCGACATTGACCCTGATGATGAAAATTTCAAAGTTTTGGAATGATTACAAAGGCGTCAATCAAGATTTCCGGTACTTTCACAATTAACACGTGACGTTTTAACTATTCCAGTGTCTACGATTTTTTCAGACTATACTTTTAGCACGACTGGGATAATAGTAGAAGAGCGAAGGACTTCGTTGGCTCCTGAAATAGTTGAGGTACTAGCATGTGTTAAAGATTGGGAACAAGCGACCAAGGGAAATTAAGAAACTATTCGTATTTGCAATGAAGAATTGGCTGGAAATTTCAATAACTTATACATAAACGATAATGATGAGTCATAAACTTATAATTAATGATATACTAGTTTTTTTCAAGTAATAATTTGAATTGTAATTAATAATCATCAATAAAATCAAATTTAAAATTTAAAATTTATCTGTTTCTTTATTTTTTTTTAAATATTTTTATTATAATTCTAAATAATTTTCTTAATAGTTTTGTTTTTATATATTTTTTTAATCAACTATTCAATTTTAACTTATATGATATATCTTATTTAATTATTATTAATTTTTTAACAATAGAAAAAAAAAACATAACATATTTAGTTTATGTTATCTATTTTTTTTTAAAATTCAATTATAAACTTTAAACTTAACATGTTAAAAAAAAAGTTGTAAAAAATAATTTAATATATGTAAAAAAAAAAAAAAAGGCCCGAGCACAGGCCTGCCCGGCCCGGCCTAGTCTTGGCCCGTCAAAAGGCTCGACGGGTCAACGGGCCCGAGCCGGGCCCTATTTTCTTTTTTGCAGGCTGGCCTGGCTCGTTTGCCCCCTCAAGCCCGTTATGGACAAGCCGGCCCAGTCCGGTCCGCCCATTTTGCCTCTCCTAATTTGATATCCTATTATTTGGATAAGTATGTCACACTAAGAGTGGCATATTGGATTTTTTCTTACATAGGCATGGACATTGATGAAAGATGGCAAGGCTCTTGAACTGATCGACGAGTGATTAGGTGTCTCATATGACAACATAGACGAAGTCTTGCTTTGCCTCCTTGTTGCTCTGTTGTGCATGCAACAAAGCCCTATTGATAGGCCCAACATGTCTTCTGACGTTTCTATGTTGAATGGTGACAGTGTGTTGCCTCAACGCAAACCACCAGTCAATTTCATGGAGACAGATTTATGGGAAGGAGATCGTTTCTCCTCCAGTAAGCTTCTACCATCTTGGACATGCATACAAGCATAACAGTTGTCGAGCCTCGATAAAGGTTAATGTAACCAATCATATATTCACATGTAAATTTTGAGACCTTCGAATCATTACACTTTCTATCTTGTTAAATAAAAGATGTTGTGATCATTGACTATAGCCCATGTATATAAATGGATAGGAAAAAAAAATACAGACCATTAATTAGTAGTTGAATGATTATCGGACCCCACTGAAGTAACTATTGGGTTTTCTTGATTCATAGTCCAAATCTTTAACTCGAGGACCTTGACGTTTAAGTTTCAATCCTTTATTTGCATAACTTCTATATCTTTTGCTGTTAGTCTGCTATTCCCCTTGTATTATTCAAAACAAGTTAAATCATCATATGTGTTGGAGACTAGCGTTTCGAGAAAAAGAAAGCTTCATCATATGAATGCATCATGACGTTTTGTCGATTTTGCAAAGATTTATTATAGTAAGCATGGATGTACGAAGTTTCATATAAACTCGAGTTTATGCCATCAACATATGTGTCATTCTCTTTTCCTTTTTCCAAGAGCCATTGGAGAAAGAGATCAGGACAGCGAGGTGAAAATGGTCCAATGGAGGACTTGGAGCTCCCACTCTTTCACTTAGCTACTGTAGCTAGCGCCACATATAACTTTTCAACCAATAACAAGCTCGGAGAAGGTGGTTAATTTTGGACCCGTTTACAAGGTAACATTCAGGTGGTCAAGAAATTGCAGGGAAAAGCTGCTCATTTATGAATACATGCACAACAAAAGCTTGGACTTTTTCTTTTTTGGTTTAAATATTTTAACACCCTATATTATGTTCAAAACTCCACCTTGTTTTGGAACACTACTAAAGAAGGACTCTATTGATGCTAGATTTCGAAACTAAATTTATAACGTTGTAACATTGCCAGGTGAAACAAGAAGAAAGCCGTTAGATTGGTATTGTAACGCGCTTCCAAATTATTTGAGCAATTGCTATTGGAATCCTGTATCTTCACCAAGATTCCACATCGAGTATAATTCGTAAGAGCTTAAGGTGGACTATGTCTTACCAGATAATGAATTGATGCTCGAAATTTCAGACTTTGGCATGGCAATAAAATTGGGAGAATATCAGACAAAAGGAAATACAGAGTGGTTGGAACAGAGTAAAGGTTTCTTTGCATTGCATTAACCATCCTCTCAGTGATCAGGTATCTAATTCCTTTATTAATGGTCTTATCCTCCAAAATATTGCAGCGGCTACATAGCTTCTGAATATGCTAGTGATGGGCTATTTTTGCGTTAAATCCGACATCTTTTGTTGGTTTTAGAACGATTTTCGCAGCGGAAGATTAGCCCAGAAACATTCAAAAATTTTCTCAAAACAATTGACTATGTGAGTGCATAGTATTAATTCATAGCAAATAGAAACATACAAAGAGAATAGATCTAATACCTCTTGTAGCCTATCAGCGGGTCTTAGCTTTTATATCTTCTAAACTACGATCTTCCAATCCAAGCCTCAAGCACAACTTGATGAACGTGTGGGCATTGCGTATAATTTCTTAAAACTCACACTTTAGGCCTTGAAATATTTTCAACACATGAGATTGTAAGAATTTGTTCTATAGAGAATAGGAAGACTATACTTTTTCTCTCTAGTTTATAGAGGCTCTGTAGTTCTCTCTAGTTTATGGAGGCTCTGTAGAAAATAATATGTAGTGTTCTGTATTTTCTGCTAGGGTTTCTTTATATATATATATATATTTATTAAACTATTTAATAAATAAATTAATTAATCATATTAATTAATATATTTATATATATAAAATGGTCTTTTTTTTAACTTTACCGTACGTTCCTTTTTTTTTTTTAAACGTAAGGGCAAAGTTATATATATAAGTTTAAATTAATTAATCTAATTAATTATTTAATATATATATATCTCAAAAAAAAAAACTTTAATTAGTTTTCTAATTTCTATTTATCTAATTATCTGATAATTAGATACTTTTAATTCAAAATTTAAATAAATTAGGAAACTTATCTCTCCATAAATTTAGATTAATTAATTCAAAAATAAATAATTAATTAATTAATAACAATTATTAATTACATATAGATAAACTATTTATCTAGACAAAGTGTCCAGTAAAAGAAATAATGTAATCTCCAGTACAGTGTTTATAAGAGGTGGAATTGGGGACCTATAAACCTATAATTCAAGCTCCAATAAATTATGACAATTAATTAAACTCTTTAATTAATTTGCCTAATTTATTAATTCCAGTATTACTCCACTAAAAATCCGGAATTGTACTCTTGAAATTACAGAATTAATTTACTCAGAAAACAGTGAGCAGTCCATCGATTTAATCATTACATGTAGTTCAATCCTTCATAGACAATTCATAATTGGAGTTAGGTTATATTTTGTTTATCTCTCCAATTACATCTTTATCTTTGTGTACCATTGATTCTCTAATGAACACTTAATGTATAAGTCTATTATAAATTGAGTACTCAAACTGTTCAAGTCCTAAATCAATATATAAGGGAATCATCTTTCTAGCATCCTAATGGAAGGAATGGATTCCATATCTGTAAGCTACATGCTCAGCTACTCATCTCATCATACTCCCAAGATACAAGTATTTCGATCTGTTTAAAAAATAAACCTTTAACAAGTATGTTAAAGAATATAATATTATAAATAGGAGTCTATAACTACTCAGGATTAAGATTGATCTATATATGATCATCTAGTGATATTATTTGAATTCTCAACAATTAACAGAATTTATATGAGATTCAAATCATGTCTGGTCCAGTCCTATATAATCGAATTATATAAAGTACCTCTATTGTGATGTCAACACATCAATAGTCCAGATAAGACTATTACATTCTCAATATTAATAGACCGTACTAATAATATTTAATTAAAGATCCCAAACTTTAATTAATTATTATGGACTATGTTTAGTTTATTATCCACAAATTTAATCCTCATGTATATAACACTTATATACTAAATTTGTGGTCACATAAATAAATTAGGGATTTTTCGATATTTAAAGACATACCAATTATGCACAAATTCAAATAGAAAAATGTTGTTTTATTAATTCAGCAAAGATCCAAAATATACATGCTTTTAGGGCATAAATCCTAACATCTTTAGCTTCAGCATATTGGGACTAGAGATGATAAACATTTTTCGTCATAATCATGCCCTAGACCTTTCTGGACATGTAGATGTAACAAATTATAAACCATGTTCAGCCAAAGAGATAAGAGACCAACGACAAATAGAGATTTCAGATATATATATATATATATGTTTAGGCATAGACATTATGAAATGAAGAAAATAGCTTAGAACTGATTGATGAATCTTTTGGGGAGCATGCTTTCAATTAGAAGCACTGTGCCACATCCATATCACTCTCTTGTGCATCCAATAGCGCCTATTGGTTATGTTGGAAAGTCTGAGTGATTTGCCCCTGCCCAAACAGCCAGGTTTTGTTGTGACAATCCGTACCCAAAAAAAAAGAAGAATTATTTATATTTTCTAAATAATATAAGGATAAATGAAAAGTCTAGTTAGCTCTTGTGTTTATTAAGAGTTAATTTAGTAATTCAATTAGAGACAGTTTAAGAAACCCTAAGAGTTTAATAATCTGCTCAATTTTATGTGTACACTTTATGGGAAAGGCAGACAGGAAGCTACATAGTTTCAAAGAAGAAGGAAAAGAAAGAAAAGGATTTGATTCATTTGAATTTTAAGGTAATTAACTGCAATCTATTGAGTCTACATGCACTAATATTAGGACGAATCTGATATAAGATAAAGCCTATTGATATTAGGATTTAAACAAGACAAACTTTGAGTGATTTGGTTAGGTAAATAAAAAGTTATGAATTTTTGAGTTTTAGGTTAAGATGTAAAAGTGTAGCAGAGGTTCCAACTAGTTTTTTAGGAACTTTTACCAGTCTAATTGGCTCATATTTAGTATACTTAGAAAGCTTATCGAATTATCTTTTCAACGGTATATAATTTATTAAAAACGGACTTATAAATAGAGAGTTATAGCTAATTGAAATAAGTACTACGAATATAGAAAAATATGAAACTTTGGGTACTATTAGCAAAATGTGGCAGCGGCTTTTAGGGCTTATCTATGGACCATATAACTGCATTCTTGGCACTATTAAGATCCTTATGACCTATAGAACAGTTCTCCTAAATTTGGTGATTTTTGGAGTAGGTTAGAATTGTTATAAATTGTGAGAAATTGACATTATTGGGAATAGTTATGGAATTAATTATAGAAGATGCATGGGCAATAAGTAGTCAATATTTTTAGTCTAATTAGAGTATAATTTTATTATTTTAATACTTATATATATGATTTGTGTGATAATAGGTATTTGAGAGGTTATGTTGATTATTTTGGTTAAATAGGTAAAGCGAACAAGGTAAGTAACATTTGATTTTTTCTAGTAGTTTTCATCGTCTAAAAGCTAAATATTTTATTATTTTATTATTTCTAATAGAATCATATTTACAAGGTGTATTCTTTAAAATATGATTTCAAGCACAAATATATTTTGGTAATTAGACTATACATTGAAAGAAATCTGTTTTATGGAAATAACATAATTTTTGCGAAAAATAATATGATTCTATGGTTTATACTAAATTATGGATAAAGTATATGAATTATTATTGAACGTGGTTACAAGAAAATTGTTTTAGAATGACTATAATATTACAATGAGGTGAAAATGAAATTGTTTATGATTCGTTATTGTAAATAAGTGCTTTGAAACTCTCTTCAGTGACTATGCACGTAGACCTAATCCACAGGGGTTATATGTAGATAGAACTGACGTAGCTGCAGGGTTAAATATAGTAGATTTATACCCAGCTACAGGAGTTATCTGTAGTAGATTCAGACCCGGCTATAGGGGTTATTTGTGGTAGATTCAGACCTAGTCATAGGGGTTAAGTGTGGGTATAGTCACCAAAAACTGGAGAGAAGTATAATTGAAATTATTATTGACTAAAAAAGGATTCGAAAAGACAGAATTGGAAACTTATTACTTCTTTTTGTCAAATTGTTTCCCAAATGACTTGATTTGAATATTTTCAAAGTACTGAAATTTGAACCCAAATTTGTTTTGAAAAATAATTGTTAATGATTTTGGTTTACATATACTTGATCCAACTAGTTAAGGTTACTGGTTACTTACTGGGCTTCTAGCTTACTCTTTTATTTTTCCCTCCCAAGTTTTAAAGATCGTACTTATTAAGTAGTAATTGAGGTGCATGGTTCAAAGAGAGAAATTTTTTCATCTTGATTGAGAAAATATAAAGACTCAGAAGATTAATTATCTTGAATTTATTGGATTATAGTTTCTATTACATAGTGCTTATTTTGAATATTTGGAGATTTTATAAGAGTTGTTGCATTTTATATTATACATTGACATTTATTAGAGACCAAATATTCTTAATTTTATTAGTTTATAGAAAGATGTCTTTATGCCTATAGGGCTTTACCTTATGGATATGTGGTGCACGTCCTCAGGTATGGGGTATGATAAGTGGTATCAGAGATTAGTATAATTTGGACAATTTGGATCATGATAAGTCAATCTTATAAGGTTTAGAATATCGGTTGACTAAGTTAAGATCATTTGAGTTTGACTTAACTTCTATTATGGTTTGGAATTTCATTGAGTTGCTAATTGATTTAAATTTGATAAGTTTATTACTTTGATTTTTTCAGGCATTAAAGTAGGTTAAGTTCGCATTCTTAAATTTTGTTATTGATGAAACAATTAGTTTGATCTTCATAGTTGGTGATCATATATATTACATGGACTTTTAGGATTGTTTAAAATAAACATGGACTTTTGGGATCGTTTAAAGTTGAGTACTCTTATTAAGATCTGTTAGTTGAATATTGAGGTTTCTAGTACTTAGTTCTTTGGATATTAGTTACCTTTTGTATTTGATTAATGGACCTAGGGTATTGAAATTGTAACCCCTCTAATTTTGTGAACAACTTTATTTTGTTTTCTTTTGTGTGTGGCGAAGTGGAATGAGAAATACAATAAAGATTATATTATATTGTTAAATCTTGCACACATAATTTATGAGTTTAATTCCGTAAATTTATTGTTATATAGATTAAATTGGAGCTTAGTAGTGGCAATTATATCTGCGATTTATGAAGGTTTTGGTTATCAAGTGGTATTTTCCTAAAAGTTTTGTGCTTAAAGGGTATATTTGGAATAATTTCTAGAAACTGGGACAATTTTCATAAATTTACAAAACTTGGGTATTAAAAAAAAAGAAAAAAAAAATAATACATGCTCAGCCATATGCACGTATAGGACAGTTGTTCTTAATTGAAGGATAGCTATTGACACCTATCTATGCCATGTGTTTTGAAGTATTAAAAAAAAAAACAAAAATCACAAAAATTCCCGCATATTTCCTTCTTCTGAGTCACCAACTTTCATACGTTAGAAAGAAGGAAAAACAAAACACAGAACTCTCACCCTCACATTCTCTCTGTATTGCTGATTTCTCTTAAGTTTTGGAGCTTTTCAACTCAATCTCTCTTTGCATGTCAATGAATTAAGATAAAAAGCTTTAAAACCTTATGAAAGTTTTGTTTGATTTTCGTATGAGCTCTTAATAACTGTTATGGGATGTGCTATAAGGTTTTTTTTGTTCTTGTTCTTATTCTAAAGCTTGTAAAAATGCATTTTGGTCAATTTAGGTAGCTTTCGAACAGTTTGCATAGTTTGGTTTCGAGTTTCTACAAAAAATCGAAATCTGGAATTTTTGATTTTTCACTAAGCAGTTTCTGTTTTTTGAGTATTTCGTTCCTTTATATTTATCCAAATGAGCTGAAATTTTAGTATGTCGTAGTAGACATCTAGCTTTTTCCAAATTGATCTTATTTATAAAATTCAGATGAGGATTCGATTTTGTACAAATTTTCTAAGATACATTGTTGTCGCTGTTAGCAAAACGGAGTCTCGTCTCTAGAGTTGTTTTTGGTCGACCAGAAGTTATATTTGGTCGACCAAAATCTGTTTTTAATGCCTAAATCAACTCGTTGAGTAAGAGTTGGCTTTCAGGGTTATTTTGGTCAACCAAACTTTTTCAGAGCCAGAAAATCATCCTTTTAAGTGTTTTTCACTGAAGTTGACCGTATTTTAACCCCTGATACACCTCAAACTTTATATTTGAGAGAAATGTCTTAAACCATATTGTATTTAAGGCTGAGATAAGTTAAGTATTTAATTATAGTAGTGCTAATATTAAGATAAAGTGGAAATTCGGAATTAGGAAAAAGCTCCAATTAATCTTGTCACTGTATTGTGTTACAGTTGGAATGGTCGTGCATGAAATTTTTGTGTGAACTATTTTATTAAGGCTTGAGGTACACCATTTTCCAGGTAAGTGTAGTCATTTATCTACAGCATTAAGTAACTAATGGTGCAAAAGTTTGTACTCGAAATATATTTATTGTGCTTCGCTTATTATACGTGCTAAGTTGATTTTGTGTTGCTAAGACATTGTGTTAGTACACAGTGAAGTACTTATGCAAATGCACACATATGCACTTGCCAATTGATACATGTGGTGAATTGTTACGTGCACATTTAGTGATACTTGTGATGAGTCACTAACGGAATTAAGGTAACGATGCTTGTGATGAGTCGTTATGTGCACAATGGAATTAAGATAACGATGCTTGTGATGAGTCGTTACGTGCACAATGGAATTAAGGTAACGATGCTTGTGATGAGTCGATACGTGCATATTTAGTGATGCTTGTGATGAGTCATTATGTACACAATGGAATTAAGATAACGATGTTTGTGATGAGTCCTTACGTGCACAATCGAATTAAGGTAACGATGCTTATGATGAGTCGTTAGGTGCACAATGGAATTAAGGTAACGATGCTTGTGATGAGTCATTACGTGCACAATAGAATTGAGGTAACGATGCTTGTGATGAGTCGTTACGTGCATAGTTAGTGATGCTTGTGATGAGTCGTTACGTGCATAGTTAGTGATGCTTGTAATGAGTCACTAACGGAATTAAGGTAATGGTGCGTGTGATGAGTCGTTACGTGTAGAATAGAATTAAGGTAATGATACTTGTGATGAGTCGTTACGTGCACGTTTAGTGGTACCTGTGTTGAGTTGTTACATATATACTCCTGTGATGCTTATGATGAGTCACTGTTGAGCTAGATTGGCAATGCTTATGATGAGTCGCCCAATATGGAATAAGAAAATTTAAAAAAAAAAGGGTCTGGGACTTATCACTATGTGTTATTATTAGTATACTTGTTGTGCTTGTTTTTATGGCTTGGTTGTGCCTCGTGGTTGTCGCGTTAACTTTTGTATAGTTTGCCTATTTTCAAGTTTGTTGTAATGTTTGTCCTGCCTTACTAAGCGTTTTACTTATGTGATTACTCCGTGCTGTAAGTAAAGGAAAGAATAAGGCTAGCCAGTGATGAGCGGGCCAGTCAGCGTGCAATATACACAAGGCCTGATCGTGGAGAAAAAAGAAAATATTTTGATATTTTGGAAGTTGTTTTACTTAATTATGTTGTGAATAAAAGGAGCGTTTGTAAAAAAAGAGTTTAATGTTGTTCTATTTTTAAGTTGGAAATTTATTAACATCTCCATATTTTTGTTATATAAAATTTATTTATTAAAAAAAATTAATTAACAGGTCTTAATCGGCCTTGTTATGGGAAATTTTTACAAAATCATATCTTTAATCATTCTTAACATAGAGGATGTTACAAAATGGTATCAGAGCCAGAGTTGAGCCAATTCTGTAGATAAAACTATATATATATATATTACACGACGACAAGGACTCCACTCACTGTATGTATAAAGTGTTTAATTTAATTTTGTGAGAACCCTAGTTTAAGTTTGAAATTTTGTTGATTTATGATGGATATGTCAACTGAGAGAAGGGTGGATTATTCCCTAAGGTCTGAGCTAGAGGTAAATAATAATATGGCATACACTCCTGATGAGATAGCCGTTTATGCGAGGTGAGTGAGGAACTATGAGCCTCTTTTATTTTATAGAACCTAATCAATGCATGTGTGTTATTGGACTAGTCTTATGAGTAGGACTTTTAAAATGGCAGTTGTATCTAGGCCTCTTAAGTTAGACATAGCTAGCTTATACTTGAGAGGAGAGACCTCCCAGTGGTTTGATGGAGGAGGTACAAATCCTATACTTTGCAAATAGAATTAGTTCATGTTTTCCCTTGAAAGAATTTTTTTTTTTAGGCCAAACTTAGCTAATTCTGATATTGATGATACTGACGCTTCGGAGTAGGAAGTATTTGGTGATGATGATTCAGTGGAGGATCCGGAAGAAGATCTAGAGGAAAATCTTGAGGAAGATTCATGAGAAAATGAAACTAGTTAAGGAAGTAACCTATGAATACTAGAGGTATTAATCCAGTTGTGTAGATGTATACCCTTTCGTATATAGTTTAAGGCAGAAGCACTTAATTTTATTGTACGTAATAAGTGATCAATATTGTATACAGTGCTTAGTGTTGTATTGCAAGTTCTATTCATGCATTCTCGTCTATAGGAACAGACACACACAAAAGCCACGCATAGAACACGATGCCACCTCGTAGGACTATAACAAGGAGTCAAGCTCAGGCAGAAGGTTCCCAAGCTGAGATTAATCAGCCTATGATGGCAACAACTAATGAAGTAGCTGAGCTACGACAAATAGTTCAACAACAAGCTGAATCATTACAGGAACAAGAAAAAGATGCCATAGTTAGAGAAGAAGCAAATGCTCGCAAGCAGAATGAGATGTTCGAAACTCTTATGTGGCAAATTCCTACTAGACAGGGAGAACCAGTGCAATCGCTACTTGTGGCCGAACAAGAAGTACCGCCTCCATAAGTGGCAGAACCACCACAAGTAGAGCGATGACCACAACTAGCTGTAGAACAATAACAGCCACAACTATAACCACTAGTTGTGGTACCTAGTGAGCCCAGGACAATAAAACCAGTATCAGAAAGATTTATAAATAAGAATCCACCAATTTTTCGAGGGAACTATTGATCCCTTTGTTGCTAAAGAATGGATTAGCATACTGGAAAAGATCTTTGAATTTTGTCCAAATTGAGAAGATAGAGAAAGTAGCATGTGTTCTATATATATATGCTAAATAATGATACTAGAATTTGATGGGATATCATGAAGAGATCCCGAGTAGTGAGAATGAGTTGGACTAAATTTTTAGTTGAGCTCAACAATTAGTACTATAGCAAGGCGGTAGTAGACCATAAGGTAAATGCGTTTACCAATTAGGGACAAGCAAATATGTCGATGATGGAGTATTGATGTATGAGGGGCAGATTTGTATGCCAGATGATTTTGAAATCAAGCAGCAAATCTTGTACGAAGCCCATAACACTTCATATTCGATGCATCCTAGAACTACAAAGATGTATGTATATTTCAAACATCATTTTTCCTGGCTATGTATGAAAAAGGACGTTATGGATTATACAGCAAAGTGCTTAACATGTCAGCAAGCTAAGGCTGAAAGATCAGCAGGATTGTTACAGCCATTAGAGGTTCCTGAATGGAAGTGGGAACAAATCACTATTGATTTTGTGCCAGGATTCCAATTTTTATTTAGGTTCAGAATTAGTGGACCAAGCGATTGAAGCTATTTAAAAAAAATAGATTAAGAGGAGATTGAGGGCTTCGATTGATCGACAAAAGAAGTACGCTGATAAGCGATGACGACCGTTAGAAATTTGAAGTTGGGAATATAGTATTGTCGAATGTAGCACCGATACATAGAGTAATGAGTTTTGGCAAGAAGGGTAAACTAAGTCCTACGTATATTGGGCCTTTTGAAATAACTGAGCGAGTCGGTGAGACGGCCTACCGACTAGCCCTTTCTCCAGCTTTATCCAGGATACATGATGTGTTCCATGTGTTTGTGCTGCAGAATTATTTATTTGATTCCTCTCACGTGTTAAGTTATGAGCTTTTGGATATTGATCCAGAGTTATCGTACAAAGAGGTGCCAGTAAAAATCCTTGATATGAAAGAAAAAGAACTCCAAAATAAGACGATTTCTCTTGTGAAAGTTTTATGGGGGAATCACACTATAAAAGAAGCCACATGGGAATTAGAAAAAGAAATGTGGAAAAAATGTCGGGATTTATTTTATGTTTTGGGGACGAAACTTTTTGTAATTGTGGGGAATTGTAACCCCTTTAATTTTGTGAACAACTTTATTGTATTTTCTTTTGTGTGTGGCAAAGTGGAATGAGAAATACAATAAAGATTGTATTATATTGTTAAATCTTGCGCACATAATTCACGAGTTTAATTCCGTGAATTTATTGTTATATAGATTAAATTGGAGTTTAGTAGTGGCAATTATATTTGTGATTTATGAAGATTTTGGTCATCAAGTGGTATTTTCCTAAAAGTTTTGTGCGTAGAGAGTATATTTGGAATAATTTCTAGAAACTGAGACAATTTTCATAAATTTACAAAACTTGGGTATTAAAAAAAAAAGGGAAAAATAATACATGCTCAGCCATATACACGTATAGGACAGCTGTCCCTAATTGAAGGATAGGTATTGACACCTATCTGTGCCATGTATTTTGAAGTATTAAAAAAAAACAAAAATTACAAAATTTCGCTCATATTTCCTTCTTCTAGGTCCCCAGCTTTCATACGTTAGAAAGAAGGATAAACAAAACACAGAACTCTCACCCTCACACTCTCTCTATATTGCTGATTTCTCTTAAGTTTTGGAGCTTTTCAACTCAATCTCTCTTTGCATGTCAATGAATTAAGGTAAAAAGCTTTGAAACCTTATGAAAGTTTTGTTTGATTTTCATATGAGCTCTTAATAACTGTTATGGGATGTGTTATAAGATTCTTTTTGTTCTTGTTCTTGTTCTAAAGCTTGTAAAAATGCATTTTGGTCAGTTTAGAAAGTTTTCGAATAGTTTGCATAGTTTGGTTTTGAGTTTCTACAAAAAAATCGAAATCTGGAATTTTTGATTTTTCACTGAGCAATTTCTGTATTTTGAGTATTCCGTTCTTTTATACTCACCCAAATGAGCGAAATTTTAGTATGTCGTAGTAGACATCTAGCTCCTTTTGAATTGACTTTATTTGTAAAATTCTGATGAGGATTCGATTTTCTACAAATTTTCTAAGATGCATTTTCGTCGTTATCAACAAAACAGAGTCTCGTCTCTGGAGTTGTTTTTGGTCGACCAGAATTTATTTTTGGTCGACTAAAATCTGTTTTTAATGCCTAAATCAACTCGTTGAGCAGGGGTTGGCTTCTAGGGTTATTATGGTTGACTAGGGTTTGTCGACCAATCTTTTTCAGAGCCAGAAAATCATCTTTTTAAGCGTTTTGTGCTGAAGTTGACCGTATTTTAACCCCTGGTACACCTCAAACTTTATATCTGAGAGAAATTTCTATAACCATATTGTATTTTATATTTAGGGCTGAGATAAGTTAGGTATTTAATTATAGTAGTGCTAATATTAAGATTAAGTAGAAACTCAGAATTAGGGAAAAGCTCCAATTAATCTTGTCACTATATTGGGTTACAGTAGGAACGGTCGTGCGTGAAATTTTTGTGTGAACTATTTTACTAAGGCTTGAGGTAATCTATTTTCCAGGTAAGTGCAGTTATTTATCTACAGCATTGAGTAACTAATGGTGCGAAAATTTGTCCTGGAAATATATTTATTGTGCTTTGCTTATTATACGTGCTAAGTTAATTTTATATTGCTAGGATGTTGTGTTAGTATATAGTGAAGCACTTATACAAATGCACACATATGTACTTACCAATTGATACATGTGATGAATTGTTATGTGCACATTCAGTGATGCTTGTGATGAGTCACTAACGGAATTAAGGTAACGACACTTGTGATGAGTCGTTACGTGCGCAATGGAATTAAGGTAACGATGCTTATTATGAGTTGTTACCTGCATAATGGAATTAAGGTAATGATTCTTGTGATGAGTCGATACGTGCATATTTACTAATACTTGTGATGAGTCATTACGTGCGCAATGGAATTAAAGTAACGATACTTGTGATGAGTCGTTACATGCACAATAGAATTAAGGTAACGATGCTTGTGATGAGTCGTTACATACACAATAGAATTGAGGTAACGATGATTGTGATGAGTCGTTACGTGTATATTTAGTGATACTTGTGATGAGTCATTGACAGAATTAAGGTAACGATGCATGTGATGAGTCGTTACGTGTAGAATGAAATTAGGGTAACGATGCTTGTAATGTGTCGTTACGTACATATTTAGTGATACCTGTGATGAGTTGTTACATATATACTCCAGTGATGCTTGTGATGAGTCACTGTTGAGCTGGATTGGCTATGCTTGTGATGAGTCGCCCAATATGGAATAAGAAAATAAAAAAAAAAAGGGCCTGGGACTTATCACTATGTGTTATTATTGGTATACTTGTTGTGCTTGTTTTTATGGCTTAGTTGTGCATCGTGGTTGTCATGTTAACTTTTGTATAGTTTGCCTATTTTGAAGTTTGTTGTAATGTTTGTCCTACCTTATTAAGTGTTTTGATTATGTAGTTACTCCGTGCTGTAGGCAAAGGAAAGAACAAGGTTAGCTAGTGATGAGCGGACCAGTCAGTGTGCAATGTACATATCGTCTGACCGTGGGGAAAAAAGAAAATGTTTTGATATTTTGGAAGTTATTTTACTTAATTATGTTGTGAACAAAAGGAGCGTTTGTGAAAAAAAGAGTTTAATGTGGTTGTGTTTTTAAGTTAGAAATTTATTAACATCTCCATATTTTTGTTATATAAAATTTATGTATTAAAAAAAATTAATTAACAGGTCTTAATCGGCCTTGTTATGGGAAATTTTTACAAAATAATATTTTTAATCACTATTGACATAGAGGATGTTACAAGAATCCTCTTCTCTTATTATTGATATTAGATAGTTATTACGTTGGTGAGTCTTACTTTGGAATTGATATTAAAATTTTATGAGTCTACTTGCTAACTTCTTCTACTTTCTCTTGAGTTTTATCTTAGTGTTTTTGATCCTATTTGAAAAAACAAAAAGTCTAAGTTAATTATTAGACAAGAGAAATTATTTTATTCCTAAGAAATTATGTTGTCATTCTAAGGAATTGTTAATCTTATATTATCTATGTAAGGGATTTATTGAATAAAGATTACTTAATTATGGTGTCAATGTGGGGAAGATATATCTATTTAGGTTTATCAGTTAATGGAATAATAGAGAGAAAATGTTTCAAATTCTTTCAGAAAGTGAAATTATTCATGCTACAAGCTAGAACATATAATGAAACATTGAATAAGTTTATTAAATAACTAGTTTCCTTGATAATAAAGGACAAAGAGATGATATAACAAATGTCAATTTATGTGCTTGTGATAACTGATAAGAGTACATATTTTTGTTACTAAATGATTGTGGATAAAAAGATTAGTTTTGCTAAAGGACTTACCTATGAGTTTTTTTGTAAATATTAGTGATGATATAATTGAAATATAGGCATTAAAGACTTATAGATAGAAAAATTTAGATAATGATATTTTGAAGAAAGAAAAATTATGACGGACTAATTTGGAGAACAATATTACCTAGAAAAAAAAAATATAGTTGGATAGTTTTGAGATGATGTTACCTTAATAATATTTATTTTGAAAGCTAAGCAAAAATCGAAATATGGTGAATGGACATTTTGGTTATAGTTATGGATACAAGGTAGTAGAGTTAAAATTAGAATATATAGTTGTTATAAACGAGTTCTCAATTTTATTTTATGGTGTTACTATATAAGAGGAAGTAATCCTTGTATTTGATAGTGTTTGGTGTTACTCTTCTCTAGAAATTTATATTGAATTATATAAATAAATAAAACAGTACTTATTTGATGAGCAACTAGAAGAATTACAAAATAAGAGTTTTCAGAAAACTTAGTATTTTACTATTAGGAACTCGATTATTATCGGTGATGAAAAAAAATAAAAATTGTATTTATAAAACAAAAGGTCAAAACAGTTATGTAGGGAATATGTAAGTTGATCAATATTTTTAAGATTGATAAATTATTTGACTTTTATGATTTATGTGGTTTATGGAGAAATATTCACATTTGTGGCTCTATTGATCTCCCTTATTTGTAAAAGATATTTTTGAGAAAATCATAATATGAGACATTAAAAATTCAAGAGGTATTAAGATAAAGACCTAAGAAAATTTTGAGAACTAGTATATGAAAGAAATTACTTAGCATATTTCTTAGTGTTTAGTCTATGGGAAAGTAAATGAGGACTATATAGACGAAGGTTGAAAACTTTTGATATACTATATGGGAAAGATAATACGGTAGTGGAATTTTATAACGAAATTATGAAGGATTACTCAAATTGTAAAATATCAGTTATATAGTGTATTATTTGACTAAGTATACTCACATTTCTGCTATTAGACTTGGCTTGTGCCCTTAACCGATCAGGTTTTCATCTTTATGGTTATTTTGAGCGAACATTGAGATTTAGAATTTTATGAAATTTGGTTATAAGCATAGCATATATATTTGACGTAATCTTTGGTAACTGGATTTAGTTTTCATACTTTGGCCTATTGAAGATTAAAGTTGAAGGAAATGAGGCAAAAATGGATTCTTATGGCTGTTTATGATAGAGATATCATATTGTAGCTTAGAAGACCTTGCACATAATTTTGAAAATTAAATTAAATTTGCTAGAACTTTACAATGTCGATCTAAAATTAATGAAATGTCGAAAAGGAAAATAGATATGTATAGATGGACCATTGACGATATGTTGAAACAATATTTCAAAGATTTGTGAAAGAAAATATTACTCTTGATAATGTTTGTATATAATTGTAATTTTTGATCTAGCATTAGAGTAGCTCTATATAAAGCATTGGTAAAAAAATAGAAGTGTATCATTGGCGTTATAGGCATGCGATTAAAAGAGGTACTAGAGATTTAAGGAATTTTAATTATTAAGAATTCCTATTAGCTTTGTTAATACCAAGAAAAATTTAAGTCATCATGTCATTCTCTTTTTGGAAGAAATTATAAAGGAGCTGTCACAATAAATGAAAAATGATATAGAGTTATTAATAGATAAGTTTTAAAAGCGATGATCTCTCTTTGACATTTCAATTACTTAAATTGGAATAAGTTCACATTCTCAAGTTCGTATCATATTGATAGAAAGATTGTTGGAATAAGTTCACATTCTCAAGTTCGTATCATATTGATAGAAAGATTGTTTCAATTTAGTAAGTGATGATCATAGTTTTATCCAGATGTTGAGGTTTTCTTAGAAATTTGTGGATCTATTAATGTTTTCTTCATTGGAGAATACATGAATGTAAAGTTTAGAGGACCAAATTTCTTTTTTAGAGGGAAAGAATGTGACAATCTGTACCCAAAAAAAAAAGAATTTTTTATATTTTGTAAATAATATAATGATAAATGAAAAGTCTAATTAACTCATATGTATAAGTGTTTATTAAGAGTCAACCAGCAAAGTGTTATTCAAATTCTATCCAAGAATTGTCTTCAACCAGCGAAGTAAACATTACACTATTGGAGGCTTGACAACAGCCATGATGGTTGCTAGGTTTTACCTATTCAAATTCTTTTTGTTGTGTCTATGATGTGTGCTTAATCATACCAAACTCTAATATTGTAAAATAAAAAATAAAGTATTTTTTTCTCTCGCTGATTTCAACTCGATTGAATTTTTTTTTATTATGAATTTATACATAAACTCCCCTAATTAGGATTTAAACCCGTCCCCTCTCCTCCCAAACACACTCCCAGGAATCTTAAACCAATTGAGAGATATAAACTAATTTGATTTAGTGTTAGATTATGTTCAGATCTTGGATTTTTTTTT
>JXTC01000198.1:436814-448715 GCA_002914845.1 Trema orientale
GATTGGAATTACCTGGAAACACACTGAAATCACTCACATTCCCAAAAACACAAAATTTTCAACTTGTTTATGTTCCACGAGACCAACAAGAAAGACAAGCTAATTTCATTTTTCTTCCATCAACACATAGGTATATTCCTATCCTATGCAAACTTGTGCAACCATTTGGAGAGAACTACTAAACTTAATGAATCTAGTCAATTTGTGTTAGCAGTAAGATATTAGCTTGTCTAGATATTTTCACTTATATCTTGAAAAGGAGTTTGTGAATACATTCGAATTCTCGGTTGACAACTCTAATAGATTAGTTAATTTAAGGGGAAAATTAGAAAATCATGTGTTTAAAGGATGGTGGGGAATTAGTAAACCTAGACATTTTTTTTGTCACTTGCTTTTATTCATTTGTATGATAATTTAGTTTTTTTGTATTTTATTTCTTCAAAATCTGTATTTCGGTTGTTTGGATAAAGTTAGAATTGAGATAATTTTAGTACTTAGTTTAGACTTAGTAATCAATCCCTGTGGGTTCGGCACTTTTAACTCTTAAATCTATATTTTTTATGACCGTGTGCACTTGCACGGGAGTGTGTGATTTTATAGTTGCACATTCCTACTAACAATGACGAATTAATCTCAGAGTCATATGAGAATATGTATTCTCAGTGGATTAGAGTAGTAAATCAGAATCGTTCTCTTGAAGGTAGAATTTCTGCACTTACTGAATTCAAGGAGAACGCGGAGATCAAAGTATAGAAATTGAAGACCTTACTAGCTGAAAAAGAAGCAAAACTAAAAGAGGTCTTAGCTGATCTTGAAAGGACTCAAAAGTCCTTAAAGATGTTGAATTCGGGAACTGACAAGCTTGATCATATTTTGTCTGTTGGAAAATCCAGTTCTGATCATAAAGGACTTGGATTTAAAAGTGAGCACTCTAACTCCAAAACTGTCTTTGTTAAGAGTTTTATTTCTAACTCTTTTGCAGAAAGAAGTACTGATGTTGCAACATAGAACAAAATTGCTTCACCATCACAAGTTATAGGTAATCGTGCTGATGTTGCCACACACCACAAACTAGCAGCATCTGGTTCGATAGGTAAGCATAGTAAGTTTGTTCCTACTTGTCACTTTTACAGTGTTAAAGGTCATATCAGACCTCGGTATTTTACATTGATGAATTTTTTGAAAAAGAATTATTTTTCACATGTGATTGCTTTCCAAAGAAAAACACATAGAAAAAAGATTGATTTTTCAAATAAAACAAGGAAAGTTTGGATAAAGAAATCATATTTGAATTGTTCTGCTTCTTTAACTTGTTTTAGAACATGTGACTGGGTGTTCTAAGCACATGACAGATGACAAAACCATACCGGTGGATTACAAGAAGAATGAGATAAATAGCTTTACTGATGAAGTTGTAGAATATTATGATTCAAAAATGTATGTTACAACGACACTGTTGCAGATCCAGACAGTCATGTTTCAACGTCAAACACTAATGATGCAATATCAACTGAACAGAGAGAGATTGCATCTACTGAACTCCCATCCAGGGTGAAGAAAAATCATCTATCTGACCTGATAAAAGGTAGTATTTGTTGGGATATTTGTCCTAAAAAGTATATTTCTAATTATACCCTTTAAGTATAAATAACTTTCTCTTATAATTATGATATTTGCTAGATTAAACTATCTTAGTTGAATAGTTTATTTATCTGAAAAAGATTCCATAACTTTGCTTGTGTATAAAGAAACAAACATGATTAAGTGTTAATTATGTGGAGACTTTTTTCTTTATCTAAGTCTGAATGAATTAGTTCATAATCTGTAAATAAAGATGGAATACTTTATTTACTATAGGTTGTAGTGTTTGTATATCTCAACGGGAATGATGTGTCTCAAATCATTGAAGTATGTGACTTCTGATAGAAACACTAATACAACATAAATAAGTTATATGTATTGAACTGAACCAGGCAATATAAAGAATTAGAGTGTCGTAACTCAATTCTTATATTACCACAAACTAGCTTTTAGCATATAGATCTTAATCCTTGATATTTAATTGGACTTGCTTTCATGGGTTGTAGCCTTTTGATTTGTTAAAAGACTAGCCTCTATGAAATTAGAGGTGAACTCTGGCATATTGGAGGTTATAGTTTATAAATTGATGGGAACACTAAATAGTTAAGGACACTATACATTAATGTCACTTTAGGTTCTTTCAAGATTCATGGAATAATTAAATCTAAGATCTTAGTATTCACTTTGTGAATTGGTTGATAATTTTGTCTAAATGGCCATTGAGAACAAAATTATCGACAACATTATTCCTTGATAGAAAGATGGTAACTTAAAGGTAAATAGGTGTTGGAGGGGTATTACGGTAATTTCACCTATCCAACTATGGCATTGTATAGGGATTCTATGTGTGGTATAGAATACGCTAGATGGATCGATTAATCAAGGCTAGTTGATTAAATCTCTATAAAAAGTATGGCATTTAATCTAAGAGTGCAGTATTGGGCCTTTAGTAGAGTGTCCCATTTACTAATAATATTTAAATAAATGCCATAATAAGAGTTATCATGTATTTATCATATTATTGGAGCTTAGATTATTTGGATCCATTAGGTCCCTTGTCTAACTCAATAAAGCTCATTAATTGGTTGGTGGTATTTGTGAAATTAGTTTCATGAAACTGTGTAAAATAATGATTCTACACAGAAGTTGGTATTTTTATAAATAAGTTACATGAGTTGGACATATTTATAAAAATACACCCAAAGCCCAAATTGGAGAACAAGCCCAATCCTAGTTGGACTAGGGTTAGTAGTATTTGGCCTCATATATATAAGATACATGAGAGAAAAAACTGCACAGTAACACACATTTGTGCTACACGAAATTAGAGGGGAGAGAGAGAGAGATTTCGGCCAACACAAGCTGAGAGAAAGAGAAAAAGTTTCCTACTATCTCACGGTTTCATCTCACGTCCCGGTGTTCCATAGGATCAAGAAGGTGTTTTTGATCGTTCTCCAACGAAGGATTCAACTTGGTGCTCACTCACTTAATCAACCAAGAGTAAGAGCATAGACAAGAAGATCTAGGGTTGGAGGTTTGATCACCATCAACAAGGAGATCAAGAAGGAGCACACTACAAGAGGTAAACCCTAATCCCATCTCTAGGGTTTATGCATCTAGATTTGATTTATGTTATACATGATCCTGTATATGATATATGTATGTAATATGGTTATGAAAACTGTTTTCATGTAAAAATTTTAAAACCTAAATCCGCTATTTTTTCCGCTGCATTCATCATGTGATCATGTGTTTTCCATAGTTTGCATGCATATATGTTTTTGTCCTAAGTGTTAGGCAATTCCAGTAGTATTGATGATTTATTGGTTACATAGAAAAGGATGTGTGCTTTTCTTATTTGATTGAGCCTAAAATAAAATCATTAATTTTGGAAAAGCTGAAACAGAGATACAACTTGCAGATGTTTCCACAAAATCTTTTGACTTTGTTCATTTTTTATTCCTCAAGGAAAACCTTAGGGATATGTTCCATATGATTTGCTACTTTTAATTTTGTGCTAAATTTTGCCTTTTGAAGTTGGGATATTTTTGTCTGGAAAGCTTAAAGGAAATTTTGAAAAAGATGAATTTTTATCAATTATGAATTGAAATTCTAATATACAGATTTGGTTGTTTTTATCTTTTAAAATCTTTGAATATTTCAAGAAAAATTAAAAATCTTAGATTGGATTTTGACTGACCAACTTTTGATTGTTTGATCTAGCAAAGAATTTTCGTATAAACAGGCTCCATAGTCAGAAAAAGCTACCTATACTGATGTGTGAAAGCCATTCATGAGTAATCCGGTGCTATGTATTACAAATACAGTAGAGGATGATCTACCATGTGAAAAGGGCTACCTTAGTGATAGAGTGAAAGCTACTGACTGTGGATGTTTCATTTTTGTGCTGTTATAAAAAAAAATAAAAATGCAATAGCAATAAACAAAGATGTACTGCTCAAGAAATCATAGCACACACAAAAGCCTGTAATAAATGTGAATTTTTGTTGATATCAGCAAAACAAGGTATGTCAGTTATTTCTCAATTTTTTGATAATCAATTTGATCTAAAATTTTCTAGAAATTTTGGAGGATAAAAATGGTAAAGTCTGTCTATTTTAAAATCGTTTTATGATTAATAAAAATTCATCAATTTCCATTTTTCATTCTAGCTTTCAATATCAAAAGTTCTGACTTCATGGTAAAATAAGACATATTGTTACATTGGAATAAAATATTTTTTCTTAAAAAAAATGGTTAATGGAAAATCTGTTTGTTGATGTCATATGTTGAAATATGTTCCAAGAGATGGATTTCCAAAATTTTGTACTATAATTCATTTCTTTTTTCAATTTCGGGTAACGAAAGGGTTATTTGTGCATATTACTTTTATCATTGTTCTAACTCTAATTTGTTTCCCAATTTGGTCTCATTCATTTTCTCTGTGACGAAAATTGTTCATTTTCTTTTCTCCTGATTCTTTTGATGCTCTCTCTAGTTTTGCAGAAGTTTTTAGTTGTGATGAATCCTCCAAATTAATTGAAGACATTGAAAATGAGAGTGTTTCTTTCAATTCTTTATGATGCTCGTGTCATTTAGTGACGGGGAGTTTTTCTGATGGAGAGTTATGAAAAGAAAAGAGAAAGATCATGATGGTACTGATGTTATAAAGTTTCTGAGATTCAGAGAAAAGTAAGTCGTTGTCTAGTTGTTATGAGTAACAATCAAGAGGGAGTTATGTCACAAATACACTATGTTTTGTTTGACACTCTTTTGTTTTTACAGGACATGCTTGCTACTCTGTGCTTAGATGTGTTTCCATTTGTTTTTCTCTATATGATTGATGTTTTCTTTATCTTGATTCTTCTACCTTTGGATCTTTTGTCCAAAAAGGGGAGAAAGCATGATAATTTTTAGCTACATACTGACCTTATTTTAAAGGACTATCAAATATTTGTCTAAAAGATGCCAAGGGGAGAGATTGAAAGAGCAAAAAAATCTATTGGCAACCTTCATATTACAACATGACTAGTTTCACTGTCATGTTACAACATGGGACTAAATATTTGATGTGATTACATGTTCAGTATTTTCTTTTTATACGCTTTAGATCACGATTTGTATAGTTGTCAATCATAAAAATCTGATTATTTTAATGCATAGACAGATTTAATTGAGAAGGAATGGGTAAGTGACTCTTACTTAAATTAGTTTTGAGTATATGTCTATATTTCATTAAGGAAATTTTTTTAAATGAATATTTTATATACAATATCGTTATGGACGTTTCCTTAACTCATTTGTGCTGATTCTCATTGATTAAAGTTACTCTAATTTGTACCATTAGCTATCAAGAGGTTTGAGTAACTGACTATTTTGTTTCAGGAAAGAAAGCTAGAAGTTTCCTTTTTTGTTCCAACATGACTGGGTTGACAGATCATGTTGCAACACGTGGACAGAATCAACAATTAATTTTCAGATCAGTTTTCTAAGTTTAGTAATGAACTTAGCTGATCTTGTAAGTCTTCTAATCAACATTAAATTCTCTTAAATGTTGTTTTGCAGATTATACACGTGAAGGCTTGCTCTCTCACTCTATTTAAAGACCACTCAAGAGTAGCTTTAGGTAGAGAGAGACCACTTATTGTATTTCGGCTATTGACTGTAAAAGAAAAGTTTTTCTTTTAGCCATATTTTAGACTTAGGAGGTATCCTAGTCGTTTGAGTGATAGTGCTTCGAGAGAGGTACTGATTGTCTTCAGGAGAAGATCGACTTTAAGTACCTAAAAGGATTTCAGAAGAATGAAGTCAACCTAAGACGAGCAGTGCTCACTAGACATGTTGGTGAAGGAATACATACATATTGCGACAGTCAAAAGAGGGAGTCTTTTTATTGTATGAGTCAAATTAGTATTTGTATTCATTTAAATTTTACTAATAGTGTTTATTCTCTAGGCGTGGCCTTTTGGATGTAGGTTATCAGGAGATAACTGAACCACGTAAAAATATCTTGTGTCATATTTCTACTATTTCCGCACTACCACCTCACATAATTAATTGAAAAATTAATTATATTCGGTAATACTTGATTAACGGACTTAACACACTGTGCCGCATCCGTATCATTCTTTTGTGTATCCAACAGTGCCTATCAGTTATATTGGAAAGTCTGAGTGATTTGCCCCTGCCCAAACAGCCGAGTTTTGTTGTGACAATCCATACCGAAAAAAAGAAGAATTGTTTATATTTTCTAAATAATATAAGGAAAAATTAAAGGTTTAATTAGCTCTTGTGTTTATTAAGAGTCAATTTGGTAATTCAATTAGAGACAGTTTAAGAAATCCTAAGAGTTTAATAATCTACTCAGTTTTATACGTACACTTTATGGGAAAGGTAGAAAGGCAGCTACATAGTTTCAAAGAAGAAGGAAAAGAAAGAAAAGGATTCGATTAATTTGAATTTTAAGGTAATTAACTATAATCTATTGAGTCTACATGTACTAATTTGATTTTTTGGGGATTAGAATTGCATGTATAGGATTAGGGTTTTAATTTTCTCATAAATAATTTATGAACTATTAGGATGAATCTGATATAAGATACAGCCTATTGATATTAGGATTTAAACAAGACAAATTTTGAGTGATTTGGTTAGGTAAATAAAAAGTTATGAATTTTTGAGTTTTAGGCTAAGATGTAAAAACGTAGCAGAAGTTCCGACTAGTTTTCTAGGGAATTTCACTAGTCTGATTAGGTCGTATTTAATATAGTTGGAAAGCTTATCGAATTATCTTTTTAACGGTATATAATTCGTAAAAAACGGACTTATAAATAGAGAGTTATAGCCAAATGAAATGAGTATTACGAATCTGGAAAAATATGAAACGTTGGGTACTTTTAGCAAAATGTGACAGCGGCTTTTAGGGCTTTATAGGGCTTACCTATGGACCATATAAGTGCATTCTTGGCATTATTAGGATCCTTATGACCTATAGAACAACCCTCCTAAGTTTGCTGATTTTTGGAGTAGGTTAGTATTGTTATAAATTGTGAGAAATTGACATTATTGGGAATAGCAATGGAATTAATTATAAAAGATGCATGGGCAATAAGTAGTCAATATTTTTGGTGTAATTAGAGTATAATTTTATTATTGTAATACTTATATACATGATTTGTATGATAATAGGTATTTGAAAGGTTATGTTGATTATTTTGGTTAAATAGGCAAAATGAACAAAGTAAGTAACCTTTAATTTTTTCTCGTAGTTTTCATCGTCTAAAAGCTAAATATTTTATTGTTTTATTATTTCTAATAGAATCATATTTACAAGGTGTATTCTTTAAAATATGATTTCAAGCACAAATATATTTTGATAATTAGACTATTTATTGAAAGAAATCTGTTTTATTGAAATAATATAATTTTTGTGAAAAATAATATGATTCTATGTTTTATACTAAATTATGGATAAAGTATATGAATTACTATTAAACGTGGTTATAAGAAAATTGTTTTGGAATGACTATAATATTATAATGAGGTAAAAGTAAAATTGTTTATGATTCGTTATTGTATATAAGTGTTTTAAAACTCTCTTCAATGACTATGCACGTGGACCCAATCCATAGGGGTTATATATAGACAGAACTGACCTAGCTGCAGAGTTAAATATAGTAGATTCGTACCCAGCTATAGGGGTTATCTATAGTAGATTCAGACCTGACTACAGGGGTTATTTGTGGCAGATTCGAACTTAGTCACAGGGGTTAAGTGTGGGCATAGTGGCCAAAAACTGGGGAGAAGTGTAATTAAAATTATTATTGACTAAAAAGGGATTCAAAAAGACAGAATTGGAAACTTATTACTTCTTTTTATTAAATTGTTTACTAAATGACTTGATTTGAATATTTTTAATGTATTGATTTCTGAACCCAAATTTGTTCTGAAAAATATTTTTTAATGATTTTGGTTTACATATACTTGATCCAACTAGTTAAGGTTACTAGTTACTTACTGGGCTTCTAGCTTACTCTTTTATTTTTTCCTCCCAAGTTTTAAAGATTGTCAATTAAGAGATATAAGTAAAAAAGAACTTATTAAGTAGTAATAGAGGTGCACGATTTAAAGAGAGAAACTTCTTCATCTTGATTGGGAAAATATAAAGACTCGGAAGATTGATCATCTTGAATTTATTGGATTATAGTTTCTATTACATAGTGTTTATTTTGAATATTTAGAGACTTTATAAGAGTTGTTGAATTTTATATTATATATTAGTATTTATTGGAGACTAAATATTCTTAATTTTATTGGTTTATAGAAAGATGTCTTGTATGCCTATAGGGCTTTGTCTTATGGATATGTGGTGCACATCCTCAAGTACGGGGCATGATAAGTGGTATCAGAGATTAGGATAATTTGAACAATTTGGATCGTGATAAGTCAATCTTATAAGGTTTAGAATATTGGTTGACTAAGTTAAGATCACTTGAGTTTGACTTAACTTCTATTATAGTTTAGAGTTTCATTGAGTTGCTGATTGGTTTAAATTTGATAAGTTTGTTACTTTTTTGGGCATTAAAGTAGGTGAAGTTCACATTCTTAAATTTTGTTATTGATGGAACAATTAATTTGACCTTTGTAGTTGGTGATCATATACATTACGTGGACTTTTAGGATTGTTTAAAAATGAACATAGACTTTTGGGATCGTTTAAAGTTGAGTACTCTTATTAAGATCTGTTAGTTGAATATTGAGGCTTCTAGTATTTAGTTTTTTTGATATTAGTTCCCTTTTATATTTGATTAATGGACCTAGGGTATTGGAATCCTCTTCTCTTATTATTGATATTGGATAGTTATCAAGTTAGTGAGTCTTACTTTGGAATTGATACTAAAATTTTATGAATCTACTTCTATTTTCTTCTACTTTCTCTTGAGTTCTATCTTAGTGTTTTTGACCCTATTTGAAAAAAAAAATCTAAGTTAATTATTAGACAAGAGAAATTATTTGTTCCTAAGAAACTATATTGTAATTCTAAGGAGTTTATAATCTATGTAAGGGATTTATAGAATAAAGATTACTTGATTATGGTATCAATGTGGGGAAGACATATCTATTTGGGTTTATCGGTTAATGGGATAATAGAGAGAAAATATTTCAAATTCTTTCAGAAAGTGAAATTATTCGTGCTACAAGCTAGAACATAGAATGAAACATTGAGTAAGTTTATTAAATAACTAGTTTTCTTGATGACAAAGGACAAAGAGATGATATAACAAATGTCAATTTATGTGCCTGTGATAACTGATAACAGTACATGTTTTTGTTACTAGATGATTGTGGATAAAAAGATTAGTTTTGCTAAGGGACTTACCTATGAGTTTTTTTGTAAATATTGGTGATGATATGATTGAAATATAGGCATTAAAGACTTATAGATAGAAAAATTTAGAGAATGATATTTTGAAGAAAAAAAAATTATGATGGACTAATTTGGAGAACGATATTACCTAGATAAAAAATATGGAGCCTTAATGACTTATATAGTTAGACAATTTTGAGATAATATTACGTTAATAATATTTGTTTTGAAAGCTAAGCAAAAATTGAGATATGGTAAATGAACATTTTAGTTATGGTTATGGATGCTAGGCAGTAGAGTTGAAATTAGGATATATAGTTGTTATAAACAAGTTCACAATTTTATTTTATGGTGTTACTATAGAAGAGGAAGTGATCCTTGTATTCGATAGTGTTTGGTGTTACTCTTCTCTAGAAATTTATATTGGATTATACAAATAAATTGAACAGTACTTATTTGATGAGCAACTAGAAGAATTACAAGATAAGAGTTTTCAGAAAACTTAGTGTTTTACTATTAGGAACTCGACTATTATCGGTGATGAAAAAAAAATGAAAATTATGTTTATAAAACAAAAGGTCAAAACAGTTATGTAGTGGAATGTGTAAGTCGATCAATATTTCTAAGATTGATAAATTATTTGATTTTTATAATTTATGTAGTTTATGGAGAAATATTCACATTTGTGGCTCTATTGATCTCCCTTACTTATAATAGATATTTTCGAGAAAATCATAATATGAGACATTAGAAATTCTAGAGGTATTAAGATAAAGGCCTAAGAAAATTTTGAAGACTAGTATATGAAAGAAATCACTTAGCATATTTCTTAGTGTTTAATCTATGGGAAAGTGAATGAGGACTATATAGACGAAGGATGAAAACTTTTGATATACTGTATGGGAAAGATAATACAGTAGTGGAATTTTATAACGAAATTATCAATGATTACTCAAATTGTAAAATATCAGTTATATAGTATATTATTTGACTAAGTATACTCATATTTCTACTATTAGACTTGGCTAATGCCCTTAACCGAGTAGGTTTCCATCTTTATGGTTATTTTGAGTGACATTGAGATTTAGAATTTTATGAAATTTGGTTATAAGCATAGCATCTATATTTGACGTAATCTTTGGTAATTGGATTTAGTTTTCATACTTTGGCCTATTGAAGATTAAAGTTGAAGAAAATGAGACTAAAATATATTCTTGTGGTTGTTTATGATAGAGATATCATATTATAGCTTAGAAGACCTTACACATGATTTTGAAAATTAAATTAAATTTGTTAAAACTTTACAATATTGATCTAAAATTAATGGAATATCGAAAAGAAAAATAGATATGTATAGATGGACCATTGACGATATATTGAAATAATATTTCAAAGATTTGTGAAAGAAAATATTACTGTTGATAATGTTTGTATATAGTTGTAATTTTCGATCTAGCTTTAGAGTTGCTCTATATAAAGCATTGGCAAAGAAAAAGAAGTGTATCATTGGCATTATAGGCATGTGATTAAAAGAGGTACTAGAGATTTAAAGAATTTTAATTATTAAGAATTCCTATTGGCTTTGTTAATACAAAGAAAAGTTTGAGTCATCATGTCGTTGCCTTTTTGAATAAAATTATAAAGGAGCTATCATAATGAATGAGAAATGATATAGAGTTATTAATAGATAAGTTTTAAAAGCGATGATCTCTTTTTGACGTTTCAATTACTTAAATTGGAATAAGTTCACATTCTCAAGTTCGTATCATATTGATGGAAAGATTGTTTCAATTTAGTAAGTGATGATCATAGTTTTATCCAGATATTGAGGTTTTCTTAGAAATTTGTGGATCTATTAATGTTTTCTTCTTTGGAGAATACATGAATGCAAAGTTTAGAGGACTAAACTTTTTTTTTAGAGGAGAAGAATGTGACAATCCGTATCCCCAAAAAAAAAAAAGAATTGTTTATATTTTATAAATAACAGAAGGATAAATGAAAAGTCTAATTAGCCCATACCTATAAGTATTTATTAAGAGTCAACCAGGGAAGGGTTATTCAAATTCTATCCAAGAATTGTCTTCAACCAGCGAAGTAAACATTACACCATTGGAGGCTTGACAAGAACCGTGATGGTTGCTAGGTTTTACTTATTCAAATTCTTTTGGTTGTGTCTATGATGTGTGCTTAATCATACCAAACTCTAATATTGTAAAAAAAAAAATAAAAAATAAAGTATTTTTTTCTCACGCTGATAACTCGGTTGAATTTTTTTTTATATTACGAATTTATACATAAACTCGCCTAATTAGGATTTAAACCCGTCCTCTCTTCTCCCGAACACACTCTCAGGAATCCTAAACCAATTGAGAGATATAAACTAATTTGATTTAGTGTTAGATTATGTTCAGATCTTGGATTTTTTTTTAAGGAGGAAAGAAAACAAATTATAA
>JXTC01000198.1:449174-559742 GCA_002914845.1 Trema orientale
GATTGGAATTACCTGGAAACACACTGAAATCACTCACATTCCCAAAAACACAAAATTTTCAACTTGTTTATGTTCCACGAGACCAACAAGAAAGAACAATTAAACACTCAATTTTTGTTTACTCGAAAACCCCGAGTCACCCCAAGTTTACGAAAGAATTATTTTCAATATTTCTCTATAGCACTCCAAAATAGAATTCATGGCTGTCCATTCAATCCCACGCAAGTTGGACTCCCTTATCTAGACAGCATAGAGTACTCCTAGACTAAATAGAATTAATCCTAGGTGCTTTAGGATTCCTGGAAACGGCAGCCTCAAGCAACCAGAGAGATTGATACATAGAGAAGAATAATGGGATTTTTTGAATATATGTTTAGCTTTGTTATTTTAGGATTTTTCTTCTGTAGAGAAACGTTTGCATTAGTTGACACCATAAGACCTTTGGAACCCCTTAGTGATGGCACAACCTTGGTCTCCTCAGGGGGAAGTTTCGAAATGGGATTCTTCACTCCAGCCAAATCAAGCAATCGTTACTTGGGAATTTGGTACAAGAACATCCCAGTTCGGACCGTTGTTTGGGTCGCAAACCGATGTAACCCAATCAACGGTTCCTCTGGCTTGTTGACAATAAACGAAACAGGAAATCTTGTGCTTTTGGGCCAGAATAAGAGTGTCGTTTGGTCTACGATCTCGTCGAAACGGGCCCAAAAACCATTGGTTAAGCTTTTGGATAATGGTAACTTGGTTCTGAGAGATGAGATAGATAAGAATTTCGAAAACTATTTGTGGCAGAGCTTTGACTATCCTGCTGATACGTTCTTGTCCGGAATGAGAATTGGATGGGACTTTAGGAGAAATCTTACGAGGCGCTTATCGGCATGGAAGAGTTTTGATGACCCTTGTAATGGAGATTTCACTTATGGGGTTGAGGTTGACGCACGACTCCATACATACCCTGAAATAGTTATCCGAGAAGGATCAGCGAAATTTTATCGAGCTGGGGCGTGGAATGGCATAGGTTTCAGTGGTTCTCCTGAATTGAGGCCAAACCCAATTTTCGATTACGGGTTTGTTTACAGCAATGATGAAGTTTACTACACTTACAATCTCAAGAACAAGTCATTGATCTCAAGAATAGTCATGAACCAAACAGCAAGAGTTCGTCAACGATTGGTGTGGACCGAAACAGAGGGAATTTGGAGGCCTTATAATTCAGTTCCGAGAGACCAGTGTGACAGCTATGGCCTCTGTGGGGCTAATGGAAATTGTGTCATGAGCGAGACTCCGGTCTGTCAATGTTTAAAAGGATTCAAGCCAAAGTTTCAAGAAAAATGGAACACAATGGACTGGTCTGACGGGTGTGTGAGAAATAGTCCACTGAGCTGCCATGATAAAGAGAAAGATGGTTTTGTGAAATTTTCGGAATTGAAATTACCGGATGCTCAAAACACTTGGGTGGATAAGAGTATGAATATAGAGGAATGCAGAGTCAAATGCTTGAGCAACTGTTCTTGCATGGCTTATACAAATTCAGATATCAGAGGAATAGGCAGTGGTTGTGTCATGTGGTTTGGTGATCTACTAGATATTCGACACTTTGATTCCGTCGAACAAGACATATATATTCGAATGTTGGCTTCAGATATAGGTAAAGTACGAAAATTTTGGTTTCATAACAAGTTCATATGTATCTTATTTCTGTTGAAGGTTATATCGTTTACACGGACTCCCTGGAATTTGACTCTTTTTATCTCTTTTCTGTCTCAAATCGGCTTAGACAAAGCAAGACAAGATCGGAACTGGAAGAGAACAGTTATAGTTATATTGGTCGTGGTTGGAGTAGTTTGTGGTACGATTTTTGTCGGGCTTTACATTTGCAGGAGGAGATGCTTAAAAAGTAAGGTTTATACTCTGATCTTTTTGTGAACTTTTTAAAGACTCTTTTTTTAATGTGATCTTCTGTTAGAGTGAAAATTAAGAAGAGGCTAATTCATTTAGTAGAATAACATATTGACCGAGTAAAGCAAATATGTGTACTTATATAGTCCAAAAATACTTAATCTTAAAAATGTAGTTGAGATTTAAAGCAACCTTCAAAATTTTGGGTGGGGGTTGGAGGGGTGAACTCGGAATATTAAATGCATAAGAAACTAAACAAAACTTTAAAAAAAAAAAAAGAAGGAAAAAAAAGAGAGAGAGAGACTGCATAAATTATAGGTGTCACATTTTCAATGCTCCGTAACATAAAAAGTTTCCACATTATAACTGGGCACTTCGAGCATAACATACAGGTTATTGTGTATTAGTACTCTGCTATTTTGACTGGTGAGATATATTGCTTGATATGTATAGTATCTCTTGAAGAAGCAAGCATTTGTGTACTTATATTAGTTGTCTCGCCTATTTTGCTTACTATCGTGCCTACCCAATAAACAATAATTTCCACTTATATCCGAACAATAGAAACAGAGAGAAATGAAATGAAGAGTACGAATGAAGGGCAAGAAGAAGACTTGGAGCTCCCATTATTTGGCCTATCTACAATTAGTACTGCCACAAACAATTTTTCGGAGAATAACAAACTTGGAGAAGGTGGTTTTGGACCTGTATTCAGAGTAAGCTTTTTCATTTTCCTGTTTAAGAACTATCTCTTTTTCTTTCTTTCTTTCTTTCTTTCTTTTTCTTTCCATCGAGGGAGATGAGGAGAGATAACGATCAATATAATCAGAGAATTTTATTAATGTGAGATTTTTTAGGGTATCCTAGAAGGGGGACATGAAGTTGCTGTGAAGAGACTATCAAAATATTCTGGACAAGGAGTCAACGAGTTCAAAAACGAAGTCAAACTAATTGCGAAGCTTCAGCATCGAAATCTTGTAAAGCTTCTTGGTTGCTGCGTTGAAGGAGAAGAGAAACTGCTGGTTTATGAGTACATGCCTAACAAAAGCCTTGACTCTTTCATATTTGGTTAGAATCCTTTTGAACTCAACACTCTCAATAGAAAGTACAACTTGTTTAGTATAGCCAATTTTTTAAGAGTATTTATTAACTCGGAAGAAAAAAAAAATGTATGCAGACCATAAGCAAGGTAAACTACTAAAATGGTCTAAACGTTTCCAAATAATATGTGGAATTGCTCGAGGACTTCTCTATCTTCATCATGATTCTAGGTTAAGAATTATACATCGAGATCTTAAAGCCAGTAATGTTCTACTTGATAAAGAGATGAACCCCAAAATTTCAGACTTTGGCTTAGCTAGATCCTTTGGTGGAGATCAAATAGAAGGAAGCACAAACAAAGTAGTAGGAACTTAGTAAGTCCTCTCGAAGTACCTTTAGCTACTTGCATATATATGCCCTTTTTTGTTTATACATATTAAATAATGTTTTGCATATGTACAGTGGCTATATGGCACCAGAATATGCTTTTGATGGCCAATTTTCAATAAAGTCTGATGTCTTTAGTTTTGGTATATTGGTGTTGGAGATTATAAGTGGAAAGAGAAGCAGAGGCTTTAACTATGAAAACCATGGGCTTACCCTCATTGGACATGTAAGTATACATACCGAAAAGCTTCATTTGATCTTAATTTGGATTATTATTACGTCACACTATGAGTTACATAATTTGGGTTTCTACTATTTTTTTAGGCTTGGAAATTGATGAAAGAAGGCAAGGCAGTTGAACTGGTTGACAAGTGCTTAAGAGACCTATACGACAACATGGAGGAAGTCTTGCGTTGCCTCCATGTTGGTCTCTTGTGCGTCCAACAAAACTCTGTTGATAGGCCAAATATGTCATCTATTGTTCTAATGTTGAGTGGTGAGAGAGTGTTACCTCAGCCCAAACTCCCAGGCTATTTCACTGAGACAGATTTAAGGGAAGGAGAACATTCCTCCTCTAGTCAGTTTATATCATCTTCGACATATGATATGAGCATGTCACTTATCGAGGCTCGGTAAGGATTTAATACAATATATCGCAGATTCATGTGTAAATTTTGAAACCTATGAACCATTCTGATTTCTGATTTTTTACAATAAACATATTGATCTCTGGTATTAATCCATTATGTATCAACTTATTCACATGACTATTAGTTTATTGTTATGTTTATTAATTTGTAATAAAAATGAGTAATTAAGAGTAGGAGCAGGTCATGTTTATCTTTAATGGGATAGAAATAAGAGGTATATTTCTCTTTTCCTTCTATTCATGTGTTATTTATACATTTAATTAGACTTTTTTCTAAATGGATTTTCAGAGGACTGGTAATGAGAAAAGTATTTCATTTTCCATCTACATTTTTGTGTTTACGGATACATTTGGGAATTAGGACACATGATTTAGGAAATCCCTCACTTAATTACTGATCAAATTGAGGAGAGATGGCCTTTTGATTCATATTATTCCTCTCCAAACTCTTTCCATTTATAATTCTTTCATTTACCAATTAGTAAACATTCCTCTGCAATGAAAATTTCGTGAGTCTTTCATATAATTAGTAAAACTAAGAAGAAATATGACTCGACTTATATTCCTTCACGTTTCATTCCAAATCTTTTCACATTAAAAATTATATATATTCTTTCATATATGCTATTGTACTATCACCTCAAAGGTGAATGATAGTGTTGTTTTGGTGACTCCGTTTTAGAGGTGTCATGCCATCGATATGGCCTTGAATAGTGTAGAGCTAGGTACAGCATGGCACATTACAAATTATTTGTGGGTTTGGATTAGGCTTGAATTTTAGGCCCAGGCACGGCCCTAGCACGTTAAGGGCCAAGGCCTACCCTAGCACAGCACAGGCTTGAGTGAGCCCTAGCCCATCATAGGCTAAGGCTAAGCCATTTATAATTTTATTGAGAAATATAAATATTTATTTTATTATTTTATATATTTTCATCACTATTACAAATTTGTCTCTAAAAGACAAAGCCGGGAAGAGTAAAGAAGACGTTTTTTAAGTATAACTTCGTCTAAAAAAAATACAGGTGACATTTTAGAGTACTAAAGCGCTATAGACGGGTATTGGAAAAACCGTCGTCTATTCTCCTCTTTTTTTTTCAAAATTATTTCAAATCTATTTTAAAAAAATTTATTGACTATAGATTACGGTCATCTATTCTCCTCTATTTTTTTAAAGTTTTTCAAAATTATTTCAAGATTTAAGCGCGCTTGAAAATGCACGTTATTAAAAAAATTTATTGATTATAGATGATGGTTCTATTCTCCTCTTTTTTTAAAAAATATCTTTTAAAATTATTTCAAGTTACTTGAAAACGCGTGTTTTATTGACTATAGATGACGATTTTTGATAATACTCATCGTCTATTCTTCGTAAACTTTTTGAAAACACGTCAATACACGACAGGTATGAGAAACCCGTCATCTATTCTCTCATCTTTTAGGGCTCAAAATCGTGCCCCTATTTAATAGCCCATAATTTAGTTTCAGCAGCTTTCTCTTCTCCTCTCCTTCCTATTCTCACTATTTCACACAAGTTTCTACCATTTTCCACCATCTAATTCCAATTTTTTGGAGATTCTCGTATTTAGCTTAGTTTTTGGAGATTTTGAAGGAAATGGATTCGGTTTTGTTCCTCTGTTTGCATAGGTGAGGTTTTTTATATATAAATTTTCTTATTTTAAATTTATTTGTATATAATTTTAATTCTTATTGGTTGTATACTTTTTCAAATTTGTGTTTTTGCTCAATGTGTAAGATTTTCTACCTTGAAATTGTTTTAAAGCTAGTTTAATCTAGGAGCTATATACATTGATTTTCTACCTTAATCCAGGAGCTAATTTTTGTGAAATTTAGTAATTTTCTTCTAATCTTTTGAGAGTTGTGAACTATATTGTACTTTGATTGGGCTTAGTAATTTGAAGATTTAGTTTTATGTGTCTTTTTCCATTTGGTTTCGTTATTTAAAGCTTATGCATACTATGTGTTTGATAAAATATCTAAGAGAATGCTAATAGAGTAAACACAATTTTTGATAATGTTTGACACAAAATAATGAGACTTAAGTTATCAAAACGTCATTAGAGTTATAAAACTTGATATGTATATATTAAAATTAAAAATTCAAAACTTATAAGATAAAGATTCATAGCTCATGACAATATTTTATTAAACTTTTAAAAAGAAAGTGTACGAGAAATTAGTTAATTTTTTAACTATTCCTTATAAGTTTGTAAATTATATAGTGATTTGATTGTGCTTGGTAATTTAAAACTTAAGTTTTATGTATATTTATGAAGGAGCTTGGTCATTTCAAGCTTAAGTTTGTATAGAAAATATTATGAATACTATATCTTTGACAAATGTCTAAGAGAATGTGAATAGAGTAAAATCAATATTTGATGTATGTTTGAGGCAAAATATTGATTATATAACTTATCCAGATGTCATTAAAGTTATAAAACTTGATACTTATATGTCAAAATTAAAAATTCAAAACTTATAGGATCAGGATATCATAGCTTATAAATATTTTATCCGTAATTTTTAAAGAGAAAGTATATGAGAAATTAGTTCTATTATTTCTTATAGGTTTATAAATTATATAGTGACTTGATTGTGCCTTTTAAACTTGAGTTTCATGTATCTTTGTAAAGGAGCTTAGTTGGATTGTTCTACTTATATGGATGAGTTATTTTTTATTATATAAATTCTCATATTTTTAGATTATTGGTGTATGATTTGAATTATTATGGGTTATATATGTTTTCAAATTATGTTTTTGCTCAATGTGTAGGTTATTGAGGATTTTCTATCTTGACTTTGTTTGGATTTGTCTTTAATCCAGAAGCTAGCTTTTGTGAAATTAGGTAATTTTTCTTCAAATCCTTTGAGAAATGTGAATTATATTGTTATTTGATTGGGCTTGGTAATTTAAAGATTATGTTTTATCTATCTTTTTAATTTTGATTTCTCAATTGAAACTTATGCATATTCGGTGTTTGATAAAATACTCAGAAGAATATTAATAGAGTAAAATCATTTTTTAGTATATGTTTGACACAAATTAATGATACTTAAGTTATCAAAATGACATTAGAGTTATAAAACTTGATAGTTATATGTCAAAATTAAAAATTCAAAACTTGTAGGATAATGTTAATGGTAGAAAATGGGTGAGATTATAATACTTATTCGTCATAAATTGGAAATTATATTTTGAATGTACTTTGAAAGATATTACAAGGTTTATTGCCATTTTAATTAAATCACTGATGTAGAAAATTTGAGCAATTTTTTTTTTTAAAAAAAAACACTATAGATTACGATTTTCTGGCAAAACTGTCCTCTATAGTCATACCTGTCAACACCTATAGATGATGATTTTCTGGCAAAACCGTTATCTGTAGTTATCCCTGTCAACACTTTTAGACGACGGTTTTCTGGTAAAACCATCATCTAGAACTCTATAAATCCCTTTTTCCTTCCAAATTCCGTGTTTTATACGACAGTTACAATCCATCGTCTTTTATACAGAAAAAAAGATTACATAGCATAGACGGCAGTTTTATAGACGTCGTCTTTACCTTTAGATCATGCTTTAAAACCGTCATCTAAGGGGGTATTTTGTAGTACTGCATTAAATATGTTAACAAAAAAATAAATATCACTTATTCTACAAATGTATCACTTATGAAATTGTATTTTTCTAATATATTGTCTAACAAAAAATATATTCTTTAAAAAGAAAATAAATTTTCTCCTAAAAAAGGGATAACCCTTTTAAAGCCTAATAGTGTCAGCCCTTAGGGCCAGGGACTAGTGCTGGGCCTAGCATGGTACGGTCCTGTACTGTAGAGAACAGGGCCAGGCGCGACCTATGGCTCTGCAAGGCTTATACTGTAGAGGGTTGGGCCAGCATGGCACGACCTATTTGACATCTCTACTCCGTGCCAGTGCAAAAATACACACTACAAAATACTTTACATTTAGTCATAAAAAATTCGTAACTAAAATAATATCACTATCATTGTACTATGACTAAAATGTCTGTAGGTATAAGCTTTAGTCACCAAAAATACAATTTGTTGTGACTAAATATAATTTTAGTTAGAACAACTGTCGAGACTACATGTAAAAGAAATTTTTGGTAGCCACAAAAGGTTTTTTTGTGACTCAACTGTTGTTACTAAATGGTGATGTTTTTTATGGTTAAAAAAAAAAAGAAGAAAAAGAGAATATATTTCTTTTCTTTTCTTTGTTTAACTCTTCGAATTCTGCTTAATCAAAGAGGACACAATATCACATGCCCCTTTTCTAAGCTATGTGTTAATGAATATCTTTTTATCATTTTATTGACTTCTATATATCATTGTAAGTTTTAATGATTATAGTTTAACATTATACCCCTATATAAGTTAATTTGATATATTCATGTATATAATTAATTTACCAACATACATAAATAATTTATCATAGTATAACTAATTTACTGGTATATATAATTAATTTATCGTTATATATAATTCATTTATCAGTGTATATAATTAATTTATCAGTGTATATAATTTATTTACCAGTGTATATAATTAATTTATTAATATACACAATTCATTTACTATAGTATATAATTCATTTATCGGTGTATATAATTCATTTACCATAATATATATTTCATTTATCATATATATTATTTATTTATCATTATTATAAAAGTGGTATATATACTGCCATTTTGTACATAAATAATATAGAACTGATCAGTTTGGTATTCAATCAGGTTTATCAATGGTATATAACTAATTTACTGTTTATATAAGTGTCATTTGTACATTTAAAAAAAATATATCATAAAAAGTGAAAGTTGAAAGTTGAAAGTTGAAAGGAACTTATTGAGATGATATACCTTGTCGTAATACGTTTGTCTTTTTTATATGAATGAGTTAAATAAAAAATTAAAAATAAAACCGACTGAATAACAAAAATTGAGTAATGAACTACTTCAGATACCAGAAACTCATTAACTACGTCAACCTTGTATGTCTAATTCTTCTGCCATGATCAACTAGAATATTTCTAGCCTTTGAGGTGGATTCTAGTGGCAAGATCTACTCGGATCTGGTAGATGCAGCGATATCAGTTGTCGCTGGTCGATATTTTATTCATATTCTTCAGCTTCTCAGCGACACCGCGACCATCGCAACACCGGTATTTATGTACATAAGAAGTAAAAAGGATATCTATTGTAATCAACCGCTCAAAATAGGGTATTTATAAACAAACCCGAGTAATTAATAAGTCGTATGAGTTAGCCCAGACCAGTTGTTAGATGAACTTGGGCCCTTTTAACTGTGACAGTCTTGGATCCTAAGCAACGTACTTGGGTTGAAATGTTGGAAGGAATAGAAGTCCTAAACGTGCTGCCTGCTAATTCTATTTTAAATTGAAAATAGAGTAAATTAGATTTTTTATGGTAAAAGTTTTAAAAAAAATTGAAAAAATCCAGGATTTTAAAATTGCTTGAAAAATCCCAAATTTAATTAGAAAAATATCATTTTTAAAAATATTTAAAAAGTTTTCTTTTTATTAATTAGTAAGATACTTGAGATAACATCTCAAATTACCGGTGGTAATTCATTAGTTACATCAAGTAACTAGATTGTTTATCCAAAATAACCCAACTAATTACCTCGACTATCACTGAACGATACCAATTTTTAAAAAAAGTGGTATTTTTCTAAATATTTATTAAATGCTATTTTTAACAAAATTTTTCAAAAGTGATAATTTTCTAAATAAATCCTAGATTTGTTCTCAAAAAAATCAGCCCATCTGGGATTTTTCAAGGTGAAATTAATAATTGTACGGTATTTTCAGAAAAACAAAATTGAAAATATGATGGCTTGTGTTTTTTGTAGGTCCAGTACGTTTATATTAGAAAAATACCAATTTCTAAAACTTATTTGAAAAAATGCCATTTTTAAAATAGATAACTAATAACTGGTAGCCAGTTTCGAGAAACTTATATATAACAAGTTTTCAGAATCCGGTAATCAGTAACCACTTTTAAAATGGTATGTTTCTAATTTTTTAAAAAAAGTTAGATTTTTCCAATAAAAATTATACCGAAATTTGGAAAAAACCAAACCTCTCTATTTTTGTAATTCGTTTTGGTTTTTATGGGTAAAAGTGTTAGAAACCCATTTTTCAATTTTTAAGCCTATGGGTATGGAAGAGGTCCTTAAAAATAAGTACAAAATACCATACAACCCCCTATTTTTGTAGAGAGTAATCTTTTACCATCTCACATTTCAAAGTTCACCAACATGTCCCAATTTTTACATATATAATATTATTTTGCCCCAATTTTTACAAGTACTTTGTCACTTTGCTCTAATTAGCAGGTGATGTTAAGAAAAAAATATCATTTTACCCATCAAATACGGAGACTTACTAAATAAAAATCAATAAAGGAGATAAAATCACTATATTTTCAAATTTATACTGAAATTTATAAAATCACTATATTTTCAAATTTAAACTGAAATTTGGATAAAAAAAATTCATAGTTAAAATCGAGAATAATGGAAAATTTTTAATAATTTCATTTACATAAAATTGCATTGAATTTAAATGAGTATTATTTTTAATGGAAAAAATAAAAACTTTCCTCATTCATACTCACAGACCTTTAACGGGGAAAATTGGCACTAGATTTCTAAAAGCTGGGTAAAAACAACACTGTATCGATCTGTGAAATTGGGGTAAATTGACCCCAATTTGGCAAAAGAAAGGAGCGTGCGGGCTAAAATGTGATATGAGTTAAATGATTACTCTTAGTAAAAGTAAGGGGCTATAGGGTATTTTATCCTAAAAATAAATACAATGATGCCTGCAAGACTAGTGACACCGGAGTTAGAAACTATTGTTGAATGAGTACAATATATACGTCATAAGTTAAGTTAGGTAATTTTTGTTGCACCCTTTAAGTTGTGATTCAAATGTGCTCCCTCCATAGCCAGGGACTTAATTTATAGTTGTTTCTTAGAATATAATGGTCATGAAATGAAAATACCAATGACTTTTTATGATATACATGTATGGACATTTACGCTAAAAGTAATCAATAGGAGATAATATACATACATGTAAATATCAAGTTGTTATTTAGCTTCTCAAGATATGAACATATAACTTCATACCGAAAAGACAAATAAAGCTAAAATAATTACTAAGCAAGAACTTTACAGCCAACAATATTGTATCTTGAGCAATAAAAAACGACAGGATTTCCTACAAGACAATTAAATACATAAAATAAAGGCACACTGACCAACAACAAGACATTTCTTCTTGGAAATTCCACAATATTGGCCACGAGCATTTCTCATTGATCTTTTCATTAATCTATGCCATTGTTCTCCTATGAAATTTTTCTACAAGCCAATCAATTTTTTATAATCTGTAAGCACAATATATCCCACTAAGATTTCAATTACAATCCCACTTCCATATCCCATCGATACAACTTTCCATTAGTCAAATTCAAGTGCGTACTCGCCATCCCCACTTTTTGTTGAGAGGTTAGCGATGATGGTTCATTATCTGCGTCCTCACCACATGATTTAGATACTGGAAATCCACGGAGTCCTAAATTCCCACTCTACGAGTCATCTTTGAAATTGTGGAACACGTGGTGTTGGTCTCCCATTTTTTTTTTTTTCTTCCCGAAAAGTTTTAGAATTGTTCCGCCAACTTCCAAGTTGTTTCATACATATTGTTGCCAATTGTAAGGCGTGTTTGAGGAGATGTCTAACTATTACAAAATACATGTAACTGTAAACGAATAACTGAATGAAACGATTGAGTTCTACTAACAATTAGACAAGAAATACAAAATCCAATAACAACAAAAACTCTATGAGAGACTATTCTTTGTTCTTTTGAATCTCCCTATATACTAGTCAAGTAAACTCTTCTGGCGGATACTTCAACATACCTGTTGTAGAAATTTCTCAAATAAATCTTTCAAATCTGAACTTGAAAAGTTTCAGATTTAGGCCTACTTTGGTTTAGCTTTTAATAAATTAAAAACATTTTTCGAATAATCTGTGAGTTAAAAGGTATTTGGTAAAAGCTTAAAAATCAGATTATTCAATAATTTTTGACAGAATAACAGAACTTTGACTTTTAAATTATACGAGAATCTACACTATATTTTAATGAATAAATTATAATGACTAAAATGCCTTCACTTAAAAAGCAAAAATACCAAACATTTAATTGAGTTTATTTTCATATCAATTTTTTTCAAAAACAAATTATTAATATATTTAAATTATAATTCACTAAAGTACTCTTCATATTAGTTATTTTGAAGTAACTAAATTGATTCTTTATTGAAATTTTAAATTCAGATGAAAATAAAATAAATGAAAATAAAATAAAATAAATTTAATTGAGTAACTAATTTCATTGAGTTTATTTTCATATTAATTTTTTTTTTAAAAAGGTATTAATATGTCTAGTATGTACAAATATGCATAATTGTAAAAAAATATTAGTAAGCTCTTTCTATAAATATGCATAATTGTATAATGATGTTTATTTTTGTCATTTTATATTTGCATAACAATTCAGTCATATAGTTTACCAAACACTTTAATACAGTTTTTCAAGTCACAGTACTTTAAAATTACAATTTACTAAACACTTTAATACAGTTTTTTTAAGTCACAGCACTTTAAAATTATAATTTACTAAACACTCAACTATTTTACGCTATAATGAATTTTTCTTTCAGCTTGTATTTGTTTTACAGCTCTACCAAACTAGCACTTAAAAGAAAACCACATAAAATTATGTAAAACAAATAAAAGCCAAAAAATTTTTACATAAATCTAGAATCAAGAAGAATAAAATGTCGGTAGATCTAGAAATATGATTTTACATCTGTTTTCACACAGATGAAATGATTATTAAATAGGAGAAAAAAAACAAAAAAGAAAAATTTATTGAGAGAAAGAGGATCTTCCCCACTGGCGGGTGAAAATTCAGACAGATAGGAAACAGTTTAAGGACCCCAAAACAAAAACAAAAAAAGGAAACTTTTCTATTTTTTGCACTATTTGTATTAAAAAATGAATGTTCTACTTCTTCAGACCTTAGTTGAAAATCCTCCGTAAAAAACTTAAGAGGAACAACCAACAACTCTAGAATCACTCAGAGAATCAAAGTTATCAAACTAGTCTTACGCTTGTTTGATGCGATCACTTCAATAACTTGTTAGTGCCATTGAAGAGATCAAGGACCAGAAAATAATAATGGGTTTCTTTTCTTTTATGCTCGCCTCTGTTATTTTGGAACCCTTTCTCTTTAGAGCCACATTTGCAGTAATTGACAGCATAAGGCCGTTGGAATCCATCAGTGATGGAAGAACCTTGGTCTCCTCAGATGGAACCTTCCAACTTGGATTCTTCACTCCAAGCAGTTCGAAGAGTCGTTATGTGGGAATTTGGTATAAGAATATACCAGTTCAAACTGTCGTTTGGGTGGCAAACCGGTGCAACCCGATCAATGATTCCTCTGGCACGTTAACTATAAACGACAGAGGTAATCTCGTGCTTCTGAGTAAGAAAAAGACTGTTGTTTGGTCTACGAGCACGCTTATACAAGCTCAGAAACCATTGGTTCAGCTCTTGGATAATGGTAACTTGGTTCTGAGAGATGAGAAAGAAGAGAATTCGGAGAATTATTTGTGGCAAAGCTTTGATTATCCTTCGGATACGTTCTTGTCGGGAATGAAATTAGGATGGGACTTGAGGAGAAATCTTAGTAGGCGCTTATCGGCATGGAGGAGTTTTGACGACCCCTGTAATGGAGATTTCACTTACGGGATTGAGCTTGATGAACGACTCCGTATATACCCTGAACTAATTATCCGAGAAGGGTCTGCGAAATTTTATCGAGGCGGGGCATGGAATGGCGTAAGTTTAAGTGGTGCTCCTGAAGTGAGGCCAAACCCGGTTTTCGATTACAGGTTTGTTTACAATGACGATGAAGTTTACTACGCATACAACATCAAGAACAAGTCATTGATCTCAATGATTGTCATGAACCAAACTACCAGACTTCGTCAACGCTTGGTATGGATCGAAACAGAGAGAATTTGGAGGCCATCTAACACAATTCCTAGAGACCAGTGTGACAGCTATGGCCTCTGTGGGGCTAATGGAAATTGTGTCATGTCCGAGACTCCCGTCTGCCAATGTTTAAAGGGATTCAAGCCAAAGTCTCGAGAAAAATGGAACACAATGGACTGGTCTGACGGGTGTATGAGAAATAGTCCACTAAGTTGTCATGATAAAGATAACGATGGTTTTATGAAATTTTCGGGCTTGAAAATGCCCGATGCTGAACATAGTTGGGTGAATAAGAGTATGAATCTAGAGGAATGCAGAGCCAAATGCTTGAGCAACTGTTCTTGTATGGCTTACGCAAACTCAGATGTCAGAGGAAAAGGCAGTGGCTGCGTCATGTGGTTTGGCGATCTGTTAGATGTTCGACAATTTCATACCACAGAACAAGATCTATATATTCGAATGTTGGCTTCAGATATAGGTAAAGTATGAAAATATTGGTTCGTTACAAGTTCATATGCATGGAGTAACATTTTTTTCTTTTAAAAGTTATGAAAATATTTGTTTCTTTTCAAAGTTATGTAATTTACATGGACTTCCTGGAATTTGACTTTTTAATTTCTTTTCCGTCTCAAACTAACTTAGAAAAAGCAAGAGAAGATCGTAACGTGAAGAGAACAGTGACAGTCATATCAGTCGTGGTTGGAGTAGTTTGTTGGATGATTTTAGTTGGCCTTTACATTTGCAGGAGGAGAAACTTATATGGTAAAAGTTTATACTCTTATTTTGATATTTTTTGCGAACTTTCTAATGATTATTGCTCATGACTCATCTTTTGATGTGATCTTCTATTAGAGTGAGATTTAAGAAGGGGCCGGTTCATTTTGTGGAGTAAAATTCTGACCGAGTAAAATTTATTTATGTAAAGTTATACAGTCACAAATTATTCTTAAACAAAATATTGTTTTAATTTTGAGATTTAAAACAACCTTCTAAGCACAGGGAAAAAAAAAAAAAAAAAAAGAGACTGAGAAAATTTAAAGCATACTATGGAAATTAATAAAATAGGAAAAAAAAAAAAGAAAAAAGAAAAAAGAGACTACGTAGATTACAAGTGTCAGGTTATTTTTGACATGCACATAGAAGGTCAGCTTTTCCTATGTAAACTTGACATTTGAAGTTAGGCGCATCTCATTTGAGTTCGTAAGGACAAAAACAAATAACAACAATTTGAAGTCTGTAACATGCACATAGCTACGTATGCACATTGTAACTTGACATTTTTAATAGACTGATTAGATAACAACGTTTCCATTAAACATGCATGATTTATCCTTTTGATGGGAACCTGGCCTGTTAGATAATCGTTTTATATCTCTAGAATTATTATTACGAGCAAATAACTCAAATACATATATAGCGGTTATAAATCCTACCTAATATAGCGAGAAAAATGAATTTACATTTTTTCTTGTCAATGCTTCATTTTTACTTCATTTGTTCGAGAAAAACAGAGGGAAATGAAAAGAAAAGAAAGAGTGAAAGCCAAGAAGAAGACTTGGACCTCCCATCGTTCGATCTACCTACCATTAATACAGCCACTAATAGTTTTTCCGATAAAAATAAGCTTGGGGAAGGTGGTTTTGGACCTGTATACAGAGTAAGCATTTCATTTGCCTCTTTATGAACAATCTATTTTTCTTCCTTTTTTATTTTTCTCTCTTGTCCCCCTCGAGAGGTAAAGCTTAAGTTAAGTAAAAAATATTATTAATGTGAGATTTTAGGGTATGGTAGAAGAAGGACAAGAAGTTGCTGTAAAAAGGTTATCGAAATATTCTGGACAAGGAATCAACGAGTTCAAAAACGAAGTCAAACTAATCGCCAAGCTTCAACATCGAAATCTTGTAAAGCTTTTTGGTTATTGTATTGAAGGAGAAGAGAAACTGCTCATTTATGAGTATATGCCCAACAAAAGTCTTGATTATTTTATTTTTGGTTAGAATCCTTTTGAACTTAATTCTCTTAATACATGTAATTTGCGTAGTCCTGCAGCCAATTCTGTTGTATTTATTAACTCAAAAAGAAAGAAAAAAAAAACATGCAGACGAAAAGCAATGCAAACTACTAGAATGGCCTAAACGGTTCCAAATTATATATGGAATTGCTCGGGGACTTCTCTATCTTCATCATGATTCAAGGTTGAGAATTATACATCGAGATCTTAAAGCTAGCAATGTTCTACTTGATAAAGATATGAACCCCAAAATTTCGGACTTTGGCTTGGCTAGATCCTTTGGTGGAGATCAAATAGAAGGAAGCACAAACAGAGTTGTAGGAACTTAGTAAGTCCTCTCGAAGTACCTTCTAGCTACATGGATATACCTTTTATTTATTTATACTAAATAATGTTATGTCCATATATAGTGGCTATATGGCGCCTGAATATGCTTTTGAGGGCCTATTTTCGATAAAATCCGATGTCTTTAGTTTTGGTGTACTGGTGTTGGAGATCATAAGTGGGAAGAAAAGTAGAGGCTTTTACTATGAAAAACCCGGCCTTACCCTCATTGGACATGTAAGTGTACTTATCAAAAATCTTCATTTTATCCTCATATGCATGGATTACTTTGTCATCCTAAGAGAACTGACTTATTTGGGATTTCACTATTTTTACTAGGCATGGAAATTGATGAAAGAAGGCAAGGCAGCTGAAATGATCGACATGTGCTTGAGGGACTCGTACGACAACAAGGAGGAATTGTTGCGCTGCATCCATGTCGGTCTCTTATGCGTGCAACAGAGCCCTGATGATAGGCCAAACATGTCGACTGTCATTCTAATGTTGAGTGGTGAGAGAGTGTTACCTCATCCCAAACCACCAGCCTATTTCACTGAGACAGATATAAGGGAAGGAAATTATTCCTCCTCCAGTCAAATTTTATCGTCATCAACATGTGATACAAGCAAATCAGTTTTTGAGAACTCTCGGTCCTCCTCTATTCAACTTCTATCGTCATCGACATGTGATATGAGCAAATCAGTATTTGAGGCTCGGTAAGTATTGAAATAATACATCACAGATTTACATGTAAATTTTGAATCCTGCGAACTATTAGGATTTCTCTTGTTGTTGAAAAATGTAAGGATGAATGGAATTGGCCTATATATATAGACGAGTATCTATATGCAACAAATTAGTAAGCCTAGTGATAGTTATCTCCTAGTACTATACCTATATCCAATAGATGAATGATGATGTTTTTATGCAAAACCAAAACAAGTAGAGAGGGAGAGAAGAATAAGAAGAAAATTGACGATGTCTAGCATGAGTTGCATTTTTTCCTCCAGTTCTACTAAAACAAATATTGGTTTACTCATGAATTCACTCCAATAAATAATTGGGTTAATAAATAACAAGTGGTATTGGGAAGCAGCAAATTATGTGGTGGAATGCAGCACCTCATCGTATTGGGCATTCAGCAATCTTGTACGATCTGTGAACGTTTTTTTGGTTCTTTCATAATATTTCTTCCTAGGGGAATTTGTTTGACCAAAAAGAAGAAGAAGAGGAAGTGATATTGGTCTAAATTGTTCTTGAAAAAACGCAAATGTCCTCAAGTACAATTTCATTTTATTATGGAAATTTGATTGTTCTAAATTGTTTGACCAAAAAGAAGAAGAAGTGATATTGGTCCAAATTGTTCTTGAATTTCATTGAGGAAATTTAATTTTTTATGGTAATATTTCACAAAAATTGAAAAATCCCAGATTTAGGAATTGTTGGAAAAATTCCAGATTTTAATTAGATAAATACTACTTTTAGAAGTATTTAGAAGAATATCACTTCTTATTAATTGATGAGATATTTTAAGTAACCAATCTAGTTACCTCAAGTAACTTGGCTGTTTACTTCAAGTAACTAGATTTGTTACCTTAAATAATCCAACTGATGCCTCAATTGAAAAATAATAGTTTTGAAAGAAAAAGCGGTATTTTTCTAAATATTTATTTAATATGTTATTTGTGTAAAAAGCTTTAAAAATTGATATTTTTTAAAATCAATTCGGGATTTTTACCCATCTGGGATTTTTCAATTTTTGGTACTTCGGCTCTAGAATTTTGTAAGAAGCCCATTTTGATTTAGTGTGATAAAAGTTTAAAAGAAAAAAATGAAAAATCTCGAATTTAGTTATTAAAAAAAAATATCACTTTTTAAAGTATTTATAAGAATACCTTTTTTTTTTACTACTTAGAGAGTTATTTGAGATAATTATTCAAGTTATTTCAAGTAATCAGGTTGCCTCAAGTAACTCAAATAGTTACCTTCTGTAACATAACTAGTTATCTCAAGTACCTTTAACAAATTCCCAATTTTGAATTAAAAGGTGCTATTTTTATAAATAAAATTCAAATGTAATATTTTTCAAAATAAACTTCAAAAGTGGTGTTTTGAGAAATTTATACCTAGTATTGTCTTTTGTCCCCTATATTTCACAAATACCCGTTATTTTATTTCATTCAAAAAATACCCGTTTTTAGGTATACACTTCATTTGTAAAATATATATATAGTATAAATTATAATATAGATTTTTCCCTGTAATTTATGCCTACAGTATATATTTTTACACAATACACATTCTACCAGGATTCGTGATATAAATTTTTACCTGTAATATAAATTTTCCCTATCATTTATATCTATAGTATAATTTAGGGTTTTGGACACTTATACCTATCTTTTTAAAAATAATACCAAAAATACAACCTCCAAAAAATAATTAAAATTCTGTACGACCTTTGTTGGCATTTTTCTAAATACTTCAGCTAAAAAATGCAATGGCATTTTTGTAATTTTTACTACCTTTTTTAAAAACAGTCTTTTAATATTAAATGAGCCAAAATAACCATGGCAGATTTATGGCCTAGTGGTTGGGCCACAAATGACTATGCCACTAATATTGATTGCTGGGGCTCGAGCCCCCTGACATTTTAGACTTTTTTCATTATTTTAATTTTTTTTCTCTTTGTTGTTAATTTTATTCCTTTTTAATATTAGTTACAAATAATTACCAATTTAATAACTAATTTCCATTAACAAAATTAATCAAATTGGTCATTAGTTTCTTCAAGGTTTTTTTCATTATTTTTATTTTTTTTCCTTTTTAAAGTTATCTACTTGTAGAAACCAAATTAGTTCCTAATTTTCGATAACAAAATTATTCAACTTGGTCATTAATAATAATTCCCTCTTTTTTCTCAATTTTATTTTTCTTTTATTTTTCAAATTTTTTTTCTTTTCCTATTTTTTAATTATTTTTCCCTTTCACTTTATTCTCTTTTTTTTTTTTAAGAAACACTAACCTTTTTTTTTCTATTCTTATGCAAGTAAGTCATATAAAACTACAAAGATTTCTAGGAAACCAGTTTGGTTTCTTTTTAACAGAATACTCTGTAAGTAAATAAGTCGAAAGAAACCATAAAACCAGTTTAGTTTCCTTTTAGTTGAATGCCCTATAGGTAAGTAAATCACAGGAAACCACAAAGGTTTCCTGGAAACCAGTTCGGTTCCTTTTAGCGAAATGCCCTGTACGTAAGTAAATTATAGGAAACCACAAAGGTTTATTAGAAACCACTTCAGTTTTCTTTAAGCTGAATGCACTGTACTTAAGTAAATCACAGGAAATCATAAAGGTTTTCTTTTAGCGAAATGTCATGTACGTAAGTAAATTAGAATAAACGACAAATAATTCCTGGAAACTAGTTTGGTTTCTTTTTAATGGAATGCCAAATCACAAAAGTTTCCTTCTAATGGAATGCCCTGTATGTAAGTAAATCACAGGAAACCACGAAAGTTTCTTAGAAACCAATTTGATTTCCTTTTAGCAGAATGTCCTTATAGAAAACCACAAAAGTTTCCTTTAGCCGAATGTTCTGTACGTAAATAAATCACAGGAAACCAGGAATATTTCCTGGAAACTATTGTAGTTTCCCTTTTGTAAAAAAACCTTGTAGCTAAATAAATCAAAAGAAACCACAAAGGTTTCCAATAAACTACTGGAAACTATCATGGTTTCTTTTTTGCAAAATGTCATGTACCTAAGTAAATCACAAGAAACCATGGAAATCATTGTGATTTCCTTTAGTATAATGCTATGTAGCTAAGTAAAGCATAGGAAACCAGGAAGGTTTTTTGAAAACCTTTACGGTTTCTATTTTGCAGAATGCTCTGTAGCTAAGTAAGTCACATGAAACCACGAAAGTTTCATATAAACTATTGTGATTTCGTTTTCAAATCACAAGAAAATAATGAAAGTTTTTTGAAAACTATTGTGGTTTCTTTTTTACAGAATGTCTTTTAGCAAGAATTGAGTGAGACATTGAAAAAGGATGTTGTGGAATATGATCAAATTAAGTAATTATATTTTTGAAATAAAAGCAACAAAAAACTATTTAATACCAATTTAGATTTTGATTTCAAGAGTAGCAATAATCAACTTTTTTTTTTTAGGAAACTAAATTAGTTTGAACTAGAAACTAATTTAGTTTCTAATTTCTATTTCTTGATTAACTATTGGATTCTAATGACCATAATCAATAATTAGAAACTAATAGTAAAAATAGTTTCTANTTCTAATATTAGTTTTTTTTTTATAAAAAAAAAGAAAAAGAAAATGAGTTTTGAAAAATGAATTCAAAAAAGAAAATATGAAAAAAAGAATAAATAAAGGAAAAAAGACTTAAAATAAATAAAAAAACAGAAGCTAGCAAGAAAAAAGTAATAAAGTTCGATGCAAAAAAAAAAAAATAAAAAGAGAAAATTAAAAAGGAAAAGTAAAAAATAAGAAAGAAGATAACAAAGAAACCATAAGAGAACAAGAAAAAAAAAAAGGTTCAGGAGTAAGAAAAAAAGTTAAGAAAAAAGGAAAAAGAAAAAGAAAAAAAGTTGTAGAGCTGGGATCCCATGATGGGAAGTACAAAAAGGACCATGCTAATGGATAGAATCAACAATATTCCTAGATATTGTTGAATATATTTTTATTATAAATGGTTTTTCTACACAAGATGGTTTTATTTACAGAAATGCCACCGCATAACTTATGGCCTATATTCAGAAAAATATCGTACAAAAAGAAGTGTATTGGACTAGGTCGTATTTCAGGCAATATTTTTCTAAAAATAGTACAATATATCATTTTCCCTATAATTTATGCCTATAGTATAAAATTTTGGGAAGAGTCCATAAATACGTGTTTTTAAAGCCATATTTTCATAAATACTTATTTTTTATTATTATTTCATAAATGCCCATTTTTATACTCATTTTTAGAGAAATGTAGACCACCACTATTTTACATGCATGAAATGTATATCGTGGTTTATATTTTATGAATAAAAATTACACTAAAAATTGACACATATTTTAAAATGTATACCATAGATCAAATTTATAATGAAAAATGTAAATCGTAGTAAACATTTATACTGTAAATATATATTGTTCATATTTTACACATGAAATGTGTACCTTATGGATAAAATTTACATTGTAAATGTGGACCACTAATATTTTGTATATGAAATGTAGATCATAAAAATGGGTATTTTTGAAAAAAAATTAAAAAGTGTGGGTAGTAACTATAGGACTTCCATCAGTATATTTTGAGCGTTTCTTACAGGACATCTATCTAGTGGTCATGTAAATGTTTTGATAGGAGTACTGTGGACTAAAATGACTTTTAGTTACCACTAGTTGGTCCTACAAGAATCGTAAATTTATGATCAATACATAAGAGACTACCAGTCTCTACTATTATGATATTCCATCATTAAAAATTGGGTTACTCCCAGAAAAGTTATTTTTCAAAACACATGTAAAATAGTCATTTTTGTTTCTCATAGACAGGTCTGTTTCGTGATTTACGAGGGCCCAATTGTGTATCATGGTCATGGCTCTCTGGGTTTTAGAATTATTTAATTACTCTTGCAGATTGTATTATTTTTTATCCTAAGTAAGTGCTTTAATCAAGTTATACGTTTGCTATATTATAATTCTTCATTTTTTGTGATTGTTTAAATAAAGAAATGAAGAAATACTAAGTAATTCTTAGTATTACTAGAAAAAAGTAGATATTTAACAATTCTTAGCTAAAACTTATTTGTATTTGTACTGAAAAAATGAAATTAATTTAATGGGCTCCTTACAAAATTTCGGCCCAAAGTACCAAATTGAAAGAAAGGATAAATCTAGGTAAATGATCAATATTTTAAATTTGATTAAGTAGATGTCCACTTTTAAATTTTATAGCTAAATGTCTAGGTATATATATTTTTATACTTGGTAAATATGTGTATCTACCAATTTTAATTACTATACTGAATTGTACTGACTATATAATTTTTTATACTTAGTATATAAAATTTTACACTTTGGTATAACATTTGACAAAGAGATATTTACTTAAATTGGGTTCAAAATTTGGTCATATTTCTATAAGGCCCATTTGAAAGGGCTTCTTAAAAAATTCCAGGCTCAAAATACTAAAAATTAAAAAATCTCGGATGGGCTGAATTTTTTGAAAAATCCTTGATTAATTTAGAAAAATATCACTTTTAAAAGTTTTTTTAATAAGAATCACACTTTTAATAAATATTTAGAGCAATACCACTTTCGTTTTAAAATTGGTATTTGAATCAATGAAACTCGAGGTAATTAGTTTTTTATCTTTGAGTTGTCATTAGATGAAAAATGACAACTCAAAGATAAATATATACTAGAGGGGTAATACGATAATTTCACCCTACGAGTACGACATTGCATTGGGGGTATGTCTGCAGGTATAGTATATGCTAAATGGATCAAGCTAATTAATTGTTAATAAGTTTCATAGAAAAATAAATGACATTTAGTCCAAGAGTTCAATATTGGGCCTATAGTGGTGTGCCCTAATATTAATGGACAAGATTCAATCATAATTAAGAGCTAATTATGATAGTGAGTATATGGTCCATCGGAGTTTGGGTTTTATGGATCCATCTGGTCCCCTGTCTAGCTTAAATTAAAGCCCAATAGTTATTTGATGATCAGTTGAGTCCAACAAGCCCAATAAGCCCATTAGGGTTTACTAATCTCTCTATAGTTAAGAGAAAAGTTCTCTAACTACATAGAATATAAACTACACGTGAAACACCCCTTGTGAAGAGAGTGTTACATGAAAAACATAGAGAGAGAGAGTAGAGAAAATCGGCCACCACTAGGGATTTACTGTCCTTGGTGTTTCGGCCATCCCGGAGAAATCGGTTCGAGGAGATTGTCTTCTTGTTCTTCTGCGGATCTCTTTATTGGGAATCAAGAAGGTGACCACTCACCGGTTCAATCAAACGGCTTTCGAGAATAGACAGGAAGACGAGAAGGTTGTGGAGCGAATCCGGGTATTGTTCTTGTCTAGGTCAAGAGTTAATTTATGTTAGATCACAATCCGAAATGTTTTGTAAAAAGAAAATTTTAAACGACCAATTCCGCTGCGTTTCTTGATTTTACAAAACTATAGTGTTCTTGAAAATGATTTTATGAAAATATTTTCTGGAAATTTATTCTAGTAAACACTAACAGAAACTGCTTGTTATCTTTTGTTGTCTGCCTATGTGCCAAGTATTTTTGGGGGAGAAGTAGTGCTTACTGTAGTTTACGTAATAAATAAAATCCCGTCATCTCACACATCAGGTTTGTCATCATTTGCAAAATTATATGGATATGCTCCTGATTATTCTTCCTTACGAGTCTTTGATAGTACTTGTATTGTCCTTCGACCTTATGTAGAATATAGTAAGTTGTCCTCATACTCTATAATTTGTGTTTTTCTAGAATATAGTGAGGGTCAAAAGGGATATCGTTGTTCCGATCTAGTTACTCAGAAATTATGTGTCATGTCATGTTTTGTTTCTTGAGCGTATACCATTCTTTTCTATTCTTGCTAGCTCTCATAATCTCATTGTATCTGATTTAATTCACATTGACCTATTCTCTAATGATCAAGATAGTCCGTCTCCCCAAATCCTAAATATTGTAGATATCGATACTTTAGTTCCTGATGCTCCTGATAGTTCCTCTCTCCCTATGGCTCCCTAAGTGCCTCCTAAGACTGTGGATCCTCCTCCTTCTCCTTCTCCTCGTTATCATAAGTATACTTGTAAGTCTACACAATTACCTGATTTTTCTTATTCTTGTTATTCGAGTACTTTTACTTCCCTTTTGGACTCTATTCACAACCTTTTTGGGCCCCTATCTTATAGAGAGGTAGTTATTGATCTTTTTTGGTAGTAAGCTATGGCTGAGGAGCTCTCTACTTTGTATAAGACAGGTACCTGGGATTTGGTACCTCTACTGCCTAGCAAGCATATGATTGGTTCTCATTGGGTCTATAAGATCAAGACCAAGTCTGATGGGTCTATTGAGAGGTACAAAGCTCGTTTGGTTGCTAAGGATTTTTTACAGCAATATGGCATGGATTATGAGGAGACTTTTGCTCCTGCTGTAAAAATGACTACTGTTCGTACACTCATTACAGTAACATCTCTTCGTTAAATGGCTTATTTCTCAAATGGATGTTAAAACTTCCTTCTTAAATGGTGATCCTCAAGAAAAATTTTATATGGTTCCCCCACCTGGTATTTCTTATAAGCCTGGAGAGGTTTGCAAGCGCAAGAAAGCTTTATACGGTCTCAGACCAGTACCACAGGCTTAGTTTGAGAAATTCTTTTTGGTGATTACATTTCTTGGTTTTCGTTCCAGTCAACATGATTCAGCTCTCTTTCTAAAATGCACTCAAGCTGGTCGTATTCTTCTTTCTTTGTTCGTTGATGACATTATTATTACTTGTGATGATGTTAATGGGATTGCGAAATTGAAATTAGAATTAGCTTTTCAATTTGTCATGAAGGACTTGGTCTCTCTACATTATTTTTTGGGCATTGAAGTTGCTTCCTCTCCCAAAGGTTACCTTCTCTCATAGTCTAAGTACGCAACCGATATTCTTGAGCGTACACATCTTACTGGTACTCGGATTGCTGATATTCCTCTTAAGCTTATTGTTAAATATTCTCCTACTGATGGTACACCTATGCCAGATCCTACTTTGTATTGTACTATTATTATTAACTTGGTCTATCTCACTATTACTCGCCTAGATGTTGCATATGATGTCGCATTGTTAGCGAGTTTGTTATTTCTCCTACTACGGTTCATTGGGCTACTGTTCTTTGTATATTACGGCATCTTCGAGGCACTCTCTTTCAAAGACTTTTACTTCCTTTGAATTCCTCATTGGAGTTGCGTGTATATTCGGATGCTGATTATGCTGGTGATCATTTTGATCGTAAGTCTACCATTGGATTTTGTACTTTTTTCGGTGATTCTCTTATTTCTTAGAAGTAAAAACAGAATATTGTTTCAAAATCTTATACAGAAGCTGAGTACCGTACTATAGCATCTACTACCACTGAGATAGTTTGGTTACGATGGTTACTTGCAGACATGGGGGTTGTTCTTTCTCTTCCCACTCCTATGTATTATGACAACAAGAGTGCAATTGATATTGCTCACAACTCTGTCTTTTATGAGCATATCAAACATATTGAGATTGATTGCCATTTTACTCGACAATATCTTCAGCATAGCACCATTAGTTTGCCTTTTGTGTCTTCTTCTTTACAGATTGTAGACTTATTTATAAAATTACATCCGCTTCCGCGTTTTCGTTTTTTTAGTTGGCAAACTCACGATGATTCTTGTAGCATCATCATGAGTTTGAGGGGGAATATTAGAGTTATTTATTTACTTTTTTGTTATTTTGTTTATGTAGTTTTGTTTTTAGTAGTAAAGATATAATAATCTTTTTTTCTTCTCATGTAAATTCTATTTAAACTCTTTTTCTGCTTTATGTTCTCTTGTACGTATAATTTTCTGAGCAGTTAAATAAAAACCTAGCCTCTAAGTATTTTCCTTTTCTCTTTGTTTTGATCCTTCTCACATGTTTAATATTCCCTAAATACAAACAAAACAAATTTATCACTTGTATTGCAAAGATAAAGTAAAGATCGAAAAGAATAAATTTAATTATAAAGAAAAAAATTCAAGTAAGCCCACGGTTGTTGCCTTGTTGGAATAAAGGATTATTGGGAAAAACCCAAAAAGTTAGTAAATGTAAAGCTAGAGGATGACACGCGCATGAGCATTACACCGTACATGTGACTTTCTCTTGCTGTTTTTGCTTGAAGCCTAAAAGCTTACGGACTTCTGTCTATTAGAAAGCTGAGAGGGGAAAATTTTTTTATGGCTTGTTACTGCTATTAGTTAGACAGAGAATGAGATAGACAATCCGGACAGAGGATCTGGCTCCTATGAATTTACATGTAATGCTAAATATTGGGAGATTTTATGATATTAAGATATGAATCCAGTTCTTAGCTCAAAAATTAGAAAGAGGATGTTGGACTAGGAACAGGATAAAAGAAGAGGAAAAGTGATCTAAAGCCTTGTAGCTTTCATGATGAAAGTGGTTTGAATGACAGAATTAATGGCTTTTGTCTTTTGGCTTGTGTTTTCTTTTCCACGTAAAAGGAAGAAACCAAAGAACTTTTCTTTTTGTTTCTTCCTTTTTTTTTTTTTTGTTTTTTTGTCTGATAAGAAGGAATTAAAAAGAATAAAATATGACTCCGTAGATGAAAAATCAGAAGACGCAAAACAATAGAATATTAAGACGCAATAGAATATGGAATGAAAAGTAAAGGACGCAATCGGAAAGATAAAGGTGACGGTTTTAGGCTAAACTTTTCTTAAATGTGAGTGGTCATTTTCAAAGAGGTGGTTTTATTTAATTGAATTGAGTGATAATACTGTCGGGTGCCCACTTCCGTCTAATACCATAGGATTATGATTAATATGGTGGTTCATAGCATCGAGGTGCCCAAGACCTGTAATGGGTACCTTAGGTGCCTTCTAGAATTACTTATGTGGTATTAGACTGCTTAAAGTACTGAAAGCGCCTAATCATAGAGATTCTTAAAAGAACCATTATTAAATATTAAAATAACTTCAAATAAATACATAAAATTTTGGGTTTTCAATGTTTTTTTTTTTCCTTTAAACTATGGTGTTCATTTAATCTAATTTGTGTCTTTTTTTTAGTATATTACATCCGATTTCCGCTAAATGCAGACTTTGAAAATTGCATCCAATTTAGTCCACATAAAATCTTCTAACTAATTTAATCCAATTTGCAAATGTGCGGATGAAATCGATTATTTTTCTATTACTTACTTAGGCTTTGATTAATAATAGGAAAATGATACAGAAAAAAAGAAAAACTCTTCATCACCGAAAGAGATGGGATAATAAGGGAGGAGGAGTAGAGGCCGGAGAAGGAGATCAAAGTACTTTCTCTCTGGCCTCTGTTGAGAGCGACAGTAAGAGATTTTTGAGAGAAAGAGAGAATAGAGGCTAGGGTTTTTCGGGAGAGAAAAAAGTTAAGGATGATTTAGAAAAGTAATAATAAATCTCTTATAGAGTTATAGTTGTATTCTTTATTCAGTTTTGTATTTCCTGATAGTTAGCAAAACTCAATAGTTTTATCGATTATTTGTTTACTTTCATATATATTTCGTCACTTTATTTTCGTACCAAATTGATTATTGTAATGTACTTATTTGAATAATGAATGAAATTCATGTTAGGTTAAAAAATTATTTCAAGTGGGGTATTCAAAATCTGCACAATCCAAACAAATCCACACGAACTAATCATTAGATTGAATTGAATTGCTAAAATATACAATTCTACGAGTCGGGTATACTTTTCACCTTAAAAGTAACAGATTCTTATCCTATCGATCTCCATTTAAAGTATATAATATATATAATTTATATATTTTTTTAATTCATATATAGTGTTTGCAATTGCTAGTAGTTTAAGGTGTAAATTATTGTCATATTACCTACTACACATGATTAATACTTTCTAAAATATAAAAGAGCAAAGTTATGCTAAAAATAAATAACTAACAACAAGAAACTAACATAAAGCCCAATTATAAGGGATTATTAATGGGATTTGAAAACTTATACCTAAGTTTTAAAAAATAGTACAAAAAATATGACCTTCCAATATAATTATTTTTCTGTACGATATTCAATGATATTTTTTAAAATATTTTATTTACAAGAAACTAAATGGTTTCCAGTTAAAAAATTGATTTTTTGGTTTCTAGTTTCCAGTAAACGAAATTAGTTTCAAGTGACATTCTTCTCTAGTTTTCAATAACCTATGTTTTCTTATTTCCGGTAATCAAATTGGTTTCTTTAGGATTTGGTTATTAATTACAAGAAATTAAATTAGTTTCCAGTAATTATATTGGTTTATCGGTTTCTAATAACCAAAATATTTAAAAAAATGTCATTGAATATCGTACGGAAAAATAATCATTTGGGGAGATCATATTTTTGATACTATTTTTTTAGAAAGTCGTTATTTTCTAATAAGTCCAGATTTAGATCTGATTGTAGCACCATGTTTGTATGGATTTTGTACTACCTGATCTTTGATCTGTGTGGTTTTAAATTCTATTTACTAGATCTTAAATCTGATAATTTTTCTTTGATTTAGATTTGTAATGGGGTCAGGTTAATTTTCTTTTCAACGAGCGTTGATCTCTTTTGATGTTTGAATCATAGTCTCTTCCCGCCCATAACACAGTCTAGTAGAAGATAAAAGTAATTGTTTACTGGTGGTTCTTATTATATTCTTCTCTTGGAGAATTATGGTAACCCACAACTCTTACTATTATTGTGTTTGTGATTTACGTTTTCATCTCATTTTTCGATAAGTTTGAAATAGTAATTCTCTGTGCTTGTATTGTAATTGAAGCTCTTTTACTTTTATTCATATTACTCCATTGAGGAGCCTATTTTTATCCAAAAAAAAAGGAAAAAAAAAATCATCCCCTGACATTAGAATTGGAAGGAGCTTGTTTTTATCTAAAAAAGAAAAAAAGAAAAAAAAATGATCTCTTGACTTTAGAATAGGCTATTTGGACAAAATAAAATTTTTCTAATTTAGAGCTCAAAAGTTTCAGATCTAAAAACAAATTATACAAAGTTATATAAAACAAAATAGAGCCAATGAAATCCATATAAATCTAGAATTAAGTAGGACAAAGTATTGATAGATCTAAATATATAGTCACATATTCTTCTCGTAAATGGAATGATTATTAAAAAAAAAAAAACAAAAACAAAAAATGAAAGTCCTACAATAGAGAGGATCTCTTCAATTAGTGGAAATTTAAATAGAGAGAAGTTAAAAAGACTGTAGGAAGATTTTTTTTTTTCTTTTATTACCAAAATCCCTTGATCTCGGAATAATTCAGTAAAATTAACTCTGAACTCAATTTTTTAGAGCAGAACCTCCTGAACTCGGAACAATTTAGTAAAATTAACTTTGAACTCAAATTTTTAGAGCAAAATCCCCTGAAGTCCCCTAATATTAGAGCAAAATCCCTTGAAGTCCCTTAATATTAGTTTTGTTAGAAAAAGAAAATATTTATGTTAGTTTTTTTTTATTGTTAAGTCCTTGTTTTCTTATTTATAGCTTTTAGGCCCTCAGTATTATATTTTTGTTTCATGTTAATCCACTTTATTTTTTATCTAAAAATTATTGTCAATTTTACTAAATTGTTCCGAGTTTAGTGAGTTTTACTCTAAAAAATTGAGTTCAGAATTAGTTTTACTGAATTATTCCGAATTCAAGGGTTTTGGCAATGAAAAACCTTTTTTTTTTAATGTTTATTCTGTACTATTATTTTATTTATTTATTTTTTAGGTTTTGTGTACGGGGTACACTTTTCCTTTCAAATTATTGCACTCCTTTTGCATTATGCAATGACAGTCCTACTTCTAGTGTTACTTAAATATCCTCTGTCAATAACTTGTGACTACCAACTAAAAACTCAAGAATCACTCATACATATCAAACTAGTTGCACGCTTTTTTGATCTGAGTACACTCGATAACCTGTCAGTACCATTAAACAGATCAAGAACTAGAACATAATAATGGGTTGGTTTTCTTTTATGTTTCTCTCTGTTATTTTGAGACCGTTTCACTTTAGAGCCACTTTTGCATTAGTCGACAGCATCAGGCCTTTGGAATCGATCAGTGATGGCAGAACCTTGGTCTCCTCCGATGGAACCTTCCAACTTGGATTCTTCACTCCAAGCAGTTCAAAGAATCGATACTTAGGAATTTGGTATAAGAACATACGGGTTCAAACTGTCGTTTGGGTGGCAAACCGGTGTAACCCGATCAACGATTCCTCCGGCACGTTGACTATAAACGACAGAGGTAATCTCGTGCTTCTGAGTCAGAAGAAGACTGTTGTTTGGTCTACGAGCACGCTTATACAAGCCCAGAAACCATTGGTTCAGCTCCTGGATAATGGTAACTTGGTTTTGAGAGATGAGAAAGATAAGAGTTCAGAGAACTATTTGTGGCAAAGCTTCGACTATCCTTCTGATTCGTTCTTGTCCGGAATGAAAATTGGATGGGACCTGAGGAGAAATTTTACTAGGCGCTTATCGGCATGGAAGAGTTTTGATGACCCTTGTAATGGAGATTTCACTTATGGGGTGGAGCTTGATGCACGACTCCATACATACCCTGAAATAGTTATGCGAATTGGGTCCGTGAAATTTTATCGAGCCGGGGCATGGAATGGCATAACTTTCAGTGGTGCTCCTGAATTGAGGCCAAACCCGGTTTACGATTACAGGTTTGTTTACAGTGACGATGAAGTTTACTACACCTACAACCTCAAGAACAAGTCATTGATCTCAAGAATAGTCTTAAACCAAACGACAAGACTTCGTCAACGCTTGGTTTGGATGGAAACAGAGAGAATTTGGAGGCCTTATAATACACTTCCTAGAGACCAATGTGACAGCTATGGCCTCTGTGGGGCTAATGGGAATTGTATGATGACGGAGACTCCGGTCTGCCAATGTTTAAAAGGATTCAAGCCAAAGTCTCAAGAAAAATGGAACTCAATGGACTGGTCTGACGGATGTGTGAGAAATAGTCCACTGAGCTGCCATGATAAAGAGAAAGATGGTTTTGTGAAATTTTCGAACTTGAAATTGCCGGATGCTGAACATAGTTGGGTGAATAAGAGTATGAATCTAGAGGAATGCAGAGCCAAATGCTCGAACAACTGTTCTTGTATGGCTTATACAAACTCAGATATCAGAGGTAAAGGTAGTGGCTGCATCATCTGGTTTGGAGATCTATTAGATATTCGACACTTTCATTCCACCGGACAAGATATATATGTTCGCATGTTGGCTTCAGAGATAGGTAAAGTACGAAAATTTTGGTTTCATAACAAGTTCATATATATATATATATGTATCTTATTTAAGTGAAAGCATGTAGTTTACATCGACTTTCCTGCAATTCGAATTTTATAATTTCTAGTCTGTCTCAAATTAACGTAGAAAAAGCAAGAGATGATCGTAAGTTGAAGATACCAGCGATAGTTATACCGGTCGTTGTTGGAGCTGGGATGATTTTGGTTGGCCTTTACGTTTGCAGAAGGAGATACTTACATGGTAAATTCTTTACTCTTACCTTGATTTTTTTTGCGAACGTTTTAAAGACTGTCTCATCTTTTGATGTGATCTTCTATTGGAGTGAGAATTAAGAAGAGGCTAATCCATTTAGTAGAATAATATTCAGACCGAGTAAAGCTATTAAGTATAGTTTTACCGTCCGAAAATATTCCTAAACAAATTTAGTTGAGATTTAAAACAACCTTCTAAGCATGGACCAAAAAAAAGGGGGGGAACAGAGTATATTTAACGCATAAGAAAGTGTCCCCTTTTCCAGATAGACATGAAAGGTACTGCTATATACTTGCTCAATAACTAAAATTATGCACATTATAACTCGACATTTTGAACAACGTTTCCATGAGACATGCATGGTTTGTCTTTTGGATGGGAACCTGAACTGTTAGATTATCATCTTAGATCTCTATAATTATTTATACGAGCAAATAACTGGAATATAGCGGTTATATATAGTACTCTTCTTGTTTTGACTGCTGAGATATTTTGCTTGATAGGTATCCTGTATCTCTGGAAAGAAAGACTATTTTGTGTATTTATATTTGTTGTCTCACCTGTTTTGCTTTCCTATAAAGCCAGATTAATAAGCTACAAGCCGATGTAACATAGAGGTTAAAATGAGTATACATATTTTCTTGTCAATGCTTAATTTCTCGTATATTTGTTTGGGAAAAACAGAGACAATTGAAAAGAAAAGAAAGAGTGAAAGCCAAGAAGAAGACCTGGATCTCCCATTTTTCGATCTACCTACAATTAGTACTGCCACTAATAGTTTCTCTGAGAACAATAAGCTTGGGGAAGGTGGTTTTGGACCTGTATACAGAGTAAGCTTTTCATTTGCCTCTTTTGGAACAGTCTCTTTTTCTTTCTGTTTTTGTTTTACCCGCGGAAGAGATGGAAGGGATGAAGCTTAACATAACCCAAACAATCAACTAATGTGAGATTTTAGGGTACATTAGAAAGGGAACAAGAAATAGCTGTGAAGAGACTATCAAAATATTCCGGACAAGGAGTTAACGAGTTCAAAAACGAAGTCAAATTTATCGCCAAGCTTCAACATCGAAATCTTGTAAAGCTTCTTGGTTATTGTATTGATGGAGAAGAGAAACTGCTGATTTATGAGTACATGCCTAACAAAAGCCTTGACTCTTTCATTTTTGGTTAGAATCCTTTTGAACTTAGCTCTCTTAAAACATGTAACTTGTGTAGTCATGTGGCCAATTCTACTGTATTTATTAACTCAAAAGAAAGAAAAAAAAATATGCAGACCAAAAGCAAGGCAAACTGCTACAATGGCCTAAACGCTTCCAAATATTATGGGGAATTGCTCGGGGGCTTCTCTATCTCCATCATGATTCTAGGTTGAGGATTATACATCGAGATCTCAAAGCTAGCAACATTTTACTTGATAGAGAGATGAACCCCAAAATTTCAGACTTTGGCTTGGCTAGATCTTTTGGCGGAGATCAAATAGAAGGAAGTACAAATAGAGTAGTAGGAACTTAGTAAGTTCTCTCGAAATACCTTCTAACTATATGGATATGCCTTTTGTTTATTTATTCTAAATAATGTTATACATATGTACAGTGGCTATATGGCACCAGAATATGCTTTTGAGGGCCTATTTTCAATAAAATCCGATGTCTTTAGTTTTGGTGTATTGGCATTGGAGATCATAAGTGGGAAGAAAAGTAGAGGCTTTACCTATGAGAAACCTGGCCTTACCCTCATCGGACATGTAAGTATTTGATCCTAATATGGGTTATTATGTCACACTAAGAGTGACTTATTTGGGTTTTTGCTATTTTTTCTAGGCATGGAAATTGATGAAAGATGGCAAGGCAGCTGAAATAATCGACATGTGCTTGAGGGACTCGTGCGACAACATAGAGGAAGTGCTGCGTTGCATCAATGTCGGTCTCTTGTGTGTTCAACAGAGCCCCGATGACAGGCCAAACATGTCAACTGTCGTTCTAATGTTAAGTGGTGAGAGAGTGTTACCTCAACCCAAACCACCGGCCTATTTCACTGAGACAGATACAAAGGAAGGATATTATTCCTCCTCCAGTCAACTTCTATCATCATCAACCTGTGATACAAGCAAATCAGTTTTCGAGGCTCAGTAAGGAGTCAATTATCGCATCACAGATTTACATGTAAATTTTGAATCCTATGAATCGTCGGGATTTTGTTTTTGTTAAAAAGTGTATAGGATCATTGGTATTGGCATATATATACAAATATATATGCATATATATGCAACAAATTGATAAGTCTAGCCATGTATTTTGTATCTGCTATTACTTTATCTAGTAATTGAATGATAATGTTCTTTGGAAAAAGCAAAAAAGAAGAGAGAGAAGAAGAAGAAAGAAAATTTATGAGAGCATGAGTTGTATTTTTCCTCCTGCTAAAACAAATATTGGAGTGAATTCATGTGGTAATGGTTGACTCATGAATTCACTCCAATAATTACTTTGGTTAATAACTAGCAAGTGGTATTGGGAAGTATATTAATTACATGGTCGAATGCAACACCTCATTGTACTAGCCATTTAGTAATCTTGTATGATCGGTGAACATTTTTCTTTTTTCGGTTCTTTAATAATATTTCATCCTAGTGGAACTGTTTGACAGAAAAGAAAAAAAGAAAAAAGGAAAAAAAGTGGCATTGGTGTAAATTGTTCTTGAAAAAACGCCCATGGACTCAAGTACAGTTTCATGTAGAGGAATTTTGATATAATGTGATCAAATTTCAAAAAAAAAAAAAGAATAAAAATACAAAACTCTAATCAATTTTTTGAGAAATTTACACCTAGTACCCGTTCTTATACTTCATTTTCATAAATACCCGTTGTTCATCGGAAAGATGCTTTTTTTCTGCAAAAAAAAAAAAATTAAGTATAATAATGGTTAAATTTAATAAGCTTTGTGGACCATAGTATAGTACCACATATTAGATAATTAGGATTATTCAGTCAATTAGATTATTATACTAAAATTTAAATAACAGAAATATAAAGTGCTGAATTTAACATGAACGGTTGTAAACATGGGTAGCATAAAACAACTCAACTTGCTAAATAACTCGGAATCACGAGTTTGCAGGTAATTAAAATACTGAAAATAACGTATGTGGTTACAAACAGGGTCGCATTATAAATCTCTAACTTTATAACAAATTCGAGGCACTTACTATCAACACCGGTGGTTACACCCCATATAGTCCTTATTACTAGCGATATTGATGGAGCCAGGGACATGCTCCATCATCCGATAGGGTGGCCCGCCTAAGAGTTTCAGCGAATAGTCTCAGTAGTCGGATTAGAAACTTTTATGGCAACACCAAAGGGAAAATACCACTTTAATCGCTCCATTTTTTTTTTTTTTTGTGAGAGAAAAAAAAAAGTGAGTATATTAATTGTCTTACTTGATAGTGAATTAATTGACGCCCAAAATTTCAAATAGTAGAAATTGGAACATATAAGCTTTCTTGGCATTGATTAACCGTCCTCTAATGATCAAGCATCCAATTCTTCAAATCGACATCGCCAAGGGAAATATCTAGATTATGTAAGAATACGATCAGAACAACTAAAAGGAAACTGATGCAGCAGCGACTCTTGCAAAATATACAAGCAAGCAAACCGAAACTACTATTAGCATTAGTTTGTACTTATTGCATCCGTTTCAAGATAGTAATTACATAATTTCTGCATTATTGGATTGGAAGGATGATAAAGTACTCCATTCCAAAATACAAATATAGCTAAAATCATTACAAAACAAGAACTTTAAATATTTTGAAGGGTGCTTACTAATAATATATATTGTGTTAACATAACTCTTAACTTTTAAATTCTGTATTTTTAATACCTGTAGATCCGTAGTAAAAACTATCGATGATCCATGTACACTTCTTTCTTCTCATTTCTCAATCTTATAGCGTAGATATCCTTAATACAAATAGGACATGCTCTATAGCCTTTCATATAATGCCCAAACAAGTTTCCATATGAAGGAAAATCATTTTTTGTCCACAATAGAACAGCTCATAGTATAAAGTTCTCCTTTCTAAAGGTATAGCATTCAACTCTATCCTATAAAGTTTTTCAAATCATCCACTAACAGCACCAAATAAACATCAATATAATTGTCAGTTTGTTTATCTCCCAATATTAGTAACGTTAACATTGTAAATCTCCTTTTTATGCACAACAAGGAGGAAGATTGTAAATAGCACAAATGACTGACCAACAACTATAACTAGAACTTAGTGAATTATAAAGGTTAATGTCATCCGCTGAAAGACCAAGACGAAGGTTTCTAGGATCTTCTGTAAATTTTGACCGAATTTCATTCACACTCTTCCAAGCTGGTGAATCTGCAGAATACCGAAGCTTGTCATCTTTTATTCTTCCTTTCTCATGCTATATTAATTGTTTCGCATGATCACGATTCTAGAATAAATGTTTAAATCTTGGTATTGGAGGAATATACCACTATTCTTTTTGTCTTTCCATCTTTAACGTTGGCATGTAGGAGAAGTTTTAGCTTCAGCATACTCTTTTCGGTGCAAGATGCAGTTGTTTGGATATGCATGTATCTTTTCGTGCTCCATGTCTAAGCTACACAATGATTTTTTTGCATTTTACATAGAGGAATGAATGTTATTATTGTCTGGAAGGATTTCTCCAAGAAATTCAAGTAACTGAGATAAACTAGAGTCATTCCAACCGGTTTTAGCTTTTACATTGAAAATTCTAACTATGAATGACAATTTTGTGACCTTTAAATTAGGAAAAAGAGGGCTTTTATCATCTTCTAACAATTTTACAAATTCCTTCAGATGATCAACATGAATTAACTAACATAACTGTTTGCTGTTAAGAAGTTAAAGACTGCAGCATTGACTTCAACCAGTGAGGTAGAGACACATCAGCAGCTATTAATAGACCTTGACTCATACTGGAGAGACTTGTAATCTATATATATATATGTATGAGAGATTAAGTCTGATAAAAAGAAAAAAAAAATACTCTCTTAGATATTGTTCTGGGGTTTTGTATTGGTGAGTGAGGAATACATGAGTGTTACTGGGATAGGCTCTGTTCTTAGCTATAAGGGATAGCTTTGAGAAGCTTGATTAAGAGTCTTAATCACTGTATCTTGAGAGCAATTGAGAGGCTAAGAGAGTGTAATTCTTTTGGTTCAATATTGGATTCGGCTGGGGTTTAAATCCCTCCCTTGGATGTAGGATTTCCTAACTGGAAATCTGAACCAAGTATATTGAGTGTCTTGCTCTATGTGTACTGTTGTTCTTTGTGCAATTTCTCTACTTGCGATTTGAGTGTTTATGATCATAGTTTTATCATGTGGTACCAGAGCCAGGTTGTACCAAGAAGATCATTGTATTTCCACAATCTCAAATTCAAGAAAGCTGAAAAATGGGTTCTTCGAAGATTGAAATCGAGAAATTTGATGGAAAAGGCGACTTTGGCTTGTGGAAAAAGAAGATGCGAGCTGTTCTTATACAACAAAAGTACACCAAAGCCCTTGGTGATGGGTCTGATTTTCCAGAATTAACAAAGACAGCAGACAAACAAGAGGTATATGAAACTGCTTATAGTCTTCTGATTTTGAATCTTGCTGATAATGTGCTAACGCAAGTAGATGAAGAGGATAGTGCTCTTAAAATTTGGAATAAGCTTGATTCTCTTTACATGACTAAATCTTTGTCAAATAAAATTTATCTTAAAGAGCATTTGTTTGGTTTTAGAATGGATTCTACTAAATCACTAGAAGACAACTTAGATGATTTTAAAAAGATAACAGTCGGATTAGCAAATATTGATGAAAAAATATCTGATGAGAATTAAGCTATTATAATCTTGAATTCACTACCTGAATCTTATAGAGATTTAAAAGCAGCAATAAAATATGGTAGAGAATCTTTATCCCTTGATGATGTTCTTGGAGCCTTAAGGTCTAGGGACCTTGAGATGAAATTCGAGAGAAAGGCAAATGGTGAGGGACTGCAAGCCAGAGGCAGATCCCAGAGGAGAGATCAATCTAAGAATCAAGGGAAGTCAAGGTCAAAATCAAAGAGCAGGAAAGCATGTTGGCATTGTCATAAAGAGGGTCACATTAGGAAGCACTGTCCAGAAAGAAAGAAGAGCCAAGAATTCAATGGTGAAAAATTAGATATGGCAAACTTATCTAATGGTTATGATTCTGCAGATGTTCTAACTGTTTCAATGACAGAATCTACAGAGGATTGGGTGGTGGACTCTGGTTGTACTTTCCACATGACCCCAAGGAAAGATTGGTTGTTTGATTTCAAAACTGTGAATGGTGGAAAGGTGTTGATGGGGAATGATAACTCACGTTATGTAGTTGGGATAGGCTCCGTAAAATTCAAGCTGTGAGATGGAACATATCAAATTTTGGAGAATGTGAGATTAGTTCCTAAACTAAGAAAGAATCTAATCTCACTTGGTATGCTGGATATAAGTGGATGTTCTTATAGATGTGAAAAAGGTCTCTTGAGGGTTGTGAAAGGTTCACTAGTAGTTCTCAAAGGCCAGCTTAAAGAAGGCCTCTATCTCCTACAGGGTGAAGCAATAACTGGTGAATCAGCTATAGCAAGCAAGAGTACAGATCAAACTATTTTATGGCATAAGAGGCTTGGTCATATGAGTTTAAAAGGTTTACAATAACTGGTCAAACAAGGCATACTTGACTCCAAACAGATCAATGGACTGGATTTTTGTGAAACATGTGTTCTTGGAAAATCTCACAGACTCAAATTCTCTCCTGCATCACACTCTACAAAAGGGATCCTAGAGTATGTTCACTCTGATTTATGGGGATCTCCACAGGTACCATCTTCTTTAAATGATTCTCATTATTTTCTTTCAATAGTTGATGACTTTTTTAGGAGAGTCTGGGTTTATTTTTTGAAACAAAAGAATGAGGCTTTTGGAAAATTTAAGGAATAGAGAACATTAGTTGAACATCAAACTGGTTCTAAGATAAAGAAACTTAGGATAGATAATGGATTAGAGTTCTGCAATAAGGAATTTACCGAGTTTTGTAATAAAAATGGAATAGCTAGACATAGGACTTGCACGGATAATCCTCAACAAAATGGTCTAACTGAGAGGATGAATCGAACTATTTTAAATAAAGTAAGATGCATGCTGAGTGATTCTGGTTTACCAAAAAGATTTTGGGCAGAAGCCACCAGTACTGCTATTTATTTGATAAATAGATCCCCTTCCTCTGCCATAAATTTCAAAACTCCTATACATGTTTGGTTTGGTAGTCCACCTAGTCTAGTTCATTTAAGACCTTTTGGATGTATAGCATATGTTCACAGCAGTCACGGTAAACTTAATCCTAGAGCTAAAAAGGGAATTTTTCTAGGATACCCCTCAGGTGTTAAAGGCTATAAGGTCTGGTTGACAGAAGAAAATAAGTGTATCATTAGTAGGAATGTTGTTTTTAATGAATCAATGTTCTATAAGACTAACCTGTAGGTACAAAGTAAGTCTGAAAAATCAGATAAGTTTCAGCTTGAGGTGGAGAATTCTACTTCTGGTGATGATGATAATATATTGGAGTCTAACAAGCAGCAAACAATATTTGATTTGGAGCATTTAACACCTGGTCAAGAAGAACATGAGTAAGCTATTACTGAGGAACTGATTATGAACACGTTTCAGCTGATAATCAAACACATATTCAAGCTTCCTCTAAGTATGATCAAGAAGCAAGACATCTGGGAAACTATATGTATCTCGAGGCAGAGTTAGAAGGGATATTAAACCTCCTGATCGTTTTGCTCATGCTGATTTTATAGCTTATGCTTTGAATATAGGGGATACAATTGAAATGCAGGAACCTATTTCCTATGAGGCAGCTTGCAAAAGTAAAGATTCAAAGTACTGGTTGCTGGCCATGGAGGAAGAAATGGCTTCTCTCAACAAGAATAATACTTGGGTACTTGTTGATAGACCAAATGGAAAGAAAGTTATAGACTGCAAGTGGATTTTCAAGAGAAAATCAGGAATTCCAGGAGTAGAACCTGCTAGATTCAAAGCTAGAGTAGTGGCAAAAGGTTTTTCTCAAGTAGAAGGAGTAGACTATCATGAGGTTTTCTCACCAGTGGTCAAACATTCTTCTATAAGGATTTTGTTGGCCATTGTAGCAATTAAGAATCTAGAGTTAGAGCAACTTGATGTTAAGACTGCTTTCCTATATGGCAGCTTTAAAGAACAAATTTTTATGAAGCAGCCTGATGGTTTTATCAAGAAGGGAAATGAGCATAAGGTATGTCTACTTCAAAGATCCTTGTACGGGTTTAAACAGTCTCCAGGGCAATGGTATCAGAGATTTGATGATTTCATGCTTAAAAACAGTTTTAAGAAGAGTAGCAATGATCATTGTGTTTACTTTCAGAAAACTAAGAATGGCAGCTTCATATATTTGTTACTGTATATTGACGATATGTTAATTGCAAGTGAGGATAGAAATGAAGTTTGCAAACTCAAAAGGATTCTCAATACTGAGTTTGAAATGAAAGATCTTGGTGCTGCAAAAAGGATTCTTGGTATTAATATTAAGAGGGACAAAGTTAAAGGTATTCTTTCACTGTCACAAACTGGTTATATCAAGAAGATAGTTGAGTTGTTTGGTATAAGTAAAGCAAAAATGGTAACAACACCGGTTGGAGCACACTTCAAGCTCAGCTCTGTAAAGGGAATTCAAACTGAAGAGGATACTGCATATATGAGTAAAGTACCTTACTCAAATGCAGTGGGTAGCCTAATGTATGCAATGATTGGGACTCGGCTTGATATTGCTTATGGAGTTAGTCCTGTAAGTAGATTTATGAGTTTGCCTAGTAGACAACGTTAGGAGGCAGTTAAATGGTTGTTAAGATACTTAAAAGGGTCTGCAAGTTTGGGACTGGTCTATAAGAAAAAGGAAGCAGAGGAAATTGAAGGATATTGTGATTCTGATTATGCAGCTGATCTTGACAAGAGAAGGTCTCTCACAGAGTACTTGTTCACTCTTGGTGGGAATGTTATTAGCTGGAAAGCAAATCTGCAACACGTTGTAGCCTTATCCTCAACTGAAGCAGAGTACGTGGCTTTGACAGAAGCTATTAAGGAGAGTATGTGGCTGCAAGGAATCACTAAGGAGCTTGGTTTTAAGGAACATATCGTGAGAATTCACTGTGATTCACAAAGTGCTATTCACTTGTCTAAGAATAATGCTTTCCGTGAAAGGACAAAGCATACAGATGTGAGATTACACTTTGTTAGGGATATTATCTCAACTGGACAGATTAAGGTGGAGAAAATTTCCACTCTTGTTAATCCGACATGTTGACTAAAGTAATACCAGTAAGTAAGTTCAAAGAGTCTTTGGATTTACTGAACATATTACCAACTTGAAAGCCTTAGTGATTGGAGGGTGTTTCTAGTTTGGATCCAATAACCAAATTAGAGTCAAGGTGGAGTTTGTTGATAGTAAGTGCCTCAAATTTATTATAAAGTTAGTTATGGAATTAAATAACATAACTGTTTGCTGTTAAGAAGTTAAAGACTGCAGCTTTGACTTCAACTAGTGAGGCAGAGACACATCAGTAGCTATTAATAGACCTTGACTCATACTGGAGAAACTTGTAATCTATATATATATATGTATGAGAGATTAAGTCTGATAAAAAGAAAAAGAAAATACTCTCTTAGATATTGTTCTGGGGTTTTGTATTAGTGAGTGAGGAATACAAGAGTGTTACTGGGATACGCTCTATTCTTGGCCATAAGGGATAGCTTTGAGAAGCTTGATTAAGAGTCTTAAATACTATATCTTGAGAGCAATTGAGAAGCTAAGAGGGTGTAATTCTTTTGGTTCAATATTGGATTCGGCTTGGGTTTAAATCCCTCCCTTGGATGTAGGATTTCCTAACTGGAAATCTGAATCAAGTATATTGAGTGTCTTGCTCTATGTGTACTGTTGTTCTTTGTGCAATTTCTCTACTTACGATTTGAGTGTTTATGATCACAGTTTTATCAACCAGCATTCTACATCGTGTGCTAGACTGACAGGAACAAATCTTCACTTTTAAAACTCTCAAGGAGATTATCTAACACTTGAACCCGTGACCAAAACACTACATAAATCAATATTTATCACCAGACCACTCACTAGATGTAATATGCTCATATTGAGAGCTATACAAATTACTCTCAATTTGGATATCTTGGTTAAGAAAGAATATTCCCCTAGTATCTTGCAAATAATATGGAAGCGCTTACTACCTTATTACATTTCAAAAATTGTAAATTCATTACGAAATTAAGGAAGATTGAAATCATTTTGTGAAGTACTTGTTAGGCACATGTCTCAAATTAAAAAGGAGGCTTTTAGTACTTAATAAGAATGCTTACACAGACTATATGTCACTTTACTAATTGCATATTTACACATACCCATCTCGTTCGTGTTCAGTAAGTAAATAATCTGCTTTGCGAAATCTCTTTCACATCATTTTCTTATATAATTGCCGTTGTCGCACCCACACCCAATTGGGCCCTACGTTTATTTATTTTTTTGGGCTTTTTTGAAATGCTGTATAAATTTTATTCTTGCATCTTTCTTTTATACAAGTTATATATTTATTCTTGGAAATGTACAGCTAAAAAGTAGTATACATTCCAAAATGAATACAATAGAGATTAATTTACACTATAAATGTAAATGATAGGTAAAAATTACATTATAAACGTATACTATACATATTTTATAAATGAAATATATACATAAAAACAGGTTTTTTTGAAATACATAAGGCACAAAAACAGGTAGAAGGTGTGAATTTCTGAAAAATACAACTTCTAAAATTTATTTTGAAACATATGTACTTCTAAAAGTTTTTTAGAAAAACAACATTTGTTCTTCAATTTGTCACAGTTTCTTGAAGTAACTAGTCAGATTACAAGAGGTAACTATTTGAGCTATTTAAGATAACTTGGTTATTACCTCATGTAACTCAAATGATTATATTGAGTAACCTTCTTAGTTGGGAAAAATAGTATTCTTTTAAATACTTTAAAAAGTGATATGTATCTAACTACATTCGGCATTCTTCAAAAAAGATGGAAAAAAATTCATAAATACCCATTTTTAAAATCATATTTTCATAAATACCCATTTTTATTTCTGAAATACTCTTCTTAATACCTTTTCTTGAGAAATAACGATCACTAATATTTTACACATGAAATATATATCACGGTATACATTATGAATAAAAATTACACTAAAAACTGGCACACATTTTAAAGTATATATACTACAGGTCAAATTTATAATAAAAAATATAAATTATAGTAAATATTTATATTCTAACACTACTATAAGAACTATTTTCTACGTTGTTTATAGGGCGACATGATAAAAAAACCATGTCGCTCCATAAATAACGTGGAAACTGGTGATAGGTCCCCATAATACCACGTGGTATAGAGGCCTACCACGTCGCTTATAATTTAAGCGACGTGGTAGGCCTTAATAACTGACAAAATTATCAATTATTAGGGGCCTACCATGTTACTTATCAAGAGCTACCATGTCGTGGTAGGTTTTTTACCTACCACGTCGCTTCTCCAGGGAGCGATATGGTATGTGGCCTAATTTTAGGCTATTTCCGATGGCTTTCCACGTCGCTTCCTTAGTAAGTGATATGGAACCTACTTCTAGAGAGCATAAGTCCTTATGGATTCATTACAAATTAGAACCAAAATTGGCTAAAAATAGGTCGAAATAACTTGTAATCAACAATTAGTAATTCAGCATACAAATTCCAACAATCTAATATATAAATTATATTTTTCACATAGTAAAGTCCTACATGAAGTACCTAAATTAATCTAAATCATAATTCTTGTCATCTAATTAGACTAATAAAGATACAAAGTTAACATAAATAGAATAGCAGTGTGAGTCACCCATTATGATACAAACTCCATAAGCTCATCGGCCTATTCTTTTGGGATTTCATTGATCTCATCCATAGCGTATATGTCTTTGTTACGATACTGCAAATTTAAATATGCATAAATCAAATTTGAATCATGTATTGATAATTAGTATACTTATGCAATAAAGGTAATTGTTAAGTTGAAAAGGTATATTGAAGTAGTAGTGTAGTCATATAGGTTAGCGTCCATAACCATTTGTCGCATCATGTACATCACATAGAAACTACATTCTATGTTATTTGGTTGGTATAGGTACTATAATTCCAATTGAGTTTTCAATTAATATTTGTGAGCAAAAATAAATCCATCTAATCCAATAATGTAAATTAATAAAATTTAAATTGTACCTTAACCGACTCCCAATCACGATCATTTTTCTTACTACGTCTCTCAAGTGATATGTTAAATAACTGAAAGGCTTTATAAAACAAAAGCATGTCAAAATATGTCAACCATACATACAACATTGTATTAAATATTATTATTAATTATAAATAATTTTGATCATACTTACAGTTTAATAAGAGTTCTTGCATTTTTTCGAGGAGGATATCCATGTAGATCCAAAAAGTATATTACTTTATGAATCACATTGATTATTAGTAACATTCAATGTCTCCTATAAAATAATATAATCAAACACACAAATATAGTACATATATCCCAATAACTAGCAAAGATGTTGAAGAGAAGAGAATTACCTTGTGTCATATGGTGCTACTAACAATATGCCATTCATCTCTAGAGTCAAGTGATTTGTGATTACTCTTGCATGATTCTTATCGTTGCCATCACCAACAGTCGATATAAGAGAAGGTTCAATAAAAGCTATAATATATATATGCACACTCATATTGTATAAGCTTCTCATATAATATCCTAAAATAACATATAGCATATTTAATAAAAAATATTAAGATGTGAAACAAACAAATAATAAGAGTAAAGATATGAAAACTTACTTGATATAAAATATGATGCACGGAGAACCAATCTCGACGAAGTTGGTTACATGCGATATGTCCTTCTTAATCAAATATGAAAATTGCTCAGGAATTCAACATATCTCATTATCAAAAGTGACATGAATTGAGAAGTCATCATCTTTCTTCATCACATATTTGTACAAACTCCTCAAGCTTCTCAGAACATTAGGGAAAACATCAATCTTGGATTGTGAAGAGGACCTGACCGGCCTTGTGCTAGATGAGGATGAATGTCTGGACTCTTCCTATTGTGGTTGAGTAATAGGTGACTCTTGTTCGTTTTGTACTTGTTTCTTTTTCCCTTTCTCCTTTTGTAAGGGTAACTGAGATCAAAACATTTACTGAAATAAAATAAGAATGATTGTTTAATTGTCAAAGTAATGAGTGTTAGACTTTATAACTCAGATTCGCTTACAATGAATATCAACTCTTTAGGCCATGTAACAATTGATCCCATAGCTTCCGCCATTGTATCCATCACATTGGCCATTGGAATAGAAAACGAAGTTTCAAGGAAGTATACTTCGACAATAGATATACGGTAATTATTCTCACCTAATGGTACTCCATGAATCATATGCCCTCCTATTTGAATGATGCAACCCGATGCAATAATATCTAGTGCCAGGTTAACTAACTTGCATCGAACATCCTAAAATATAAACTAAGTATGTAAATTTCATAATATATATTAAATTGACTCAAATGCAAAAGTTATGAAAGAAAGATAGTACCTTGGAAGTTCCCTCTTTCAGAATTAGAGCACAAGGGTCTGTAGCATGAATTTGAATTTTAGGTAGCTGGAGAATATACGTATCTGGTGGTTGAGGAAAATATGCTTGAGGTGGCGGCTGGGGAAAGTATGGCTCAGGTGGCTACTATGAAAAATGTGACTCAGGCGACTGTTGGGGAAAGTGTAACTCAGGTGGATGGGGAGCTGACTCTTGATAGGAGGTCATTTTTTATTATCATATTTACTTTGCATGTTTTAAAATTGTATCTTTTATTGATTTTCCTTCTCCTGTTGGAAAGTGAATTATTGTTCTAACAATGCTTTTAGCCCACCCCGAGGACTATGAAATATATTCCTCTGAGTTATCATATCATACCTGAAATTTTGAGGATAGTCGATCTGCAACAAATATAACCCAATCGTCTGGAGATATGTTTGCAAATAATGGCGGATGAGTCAAAGCCATAGGATTCTCCTCCCTATATTTAGCATCCTCCTTATACTTGTATATTATACTAGAGGTTAAGTAGTTTTTAAATTGATGCCATTTTTTCCCCATAGATTTCATTGCAAAGGATCTACATTCCTTTGCTATGATATATGTACACTACAGATTCTTCAAATTAATACTTACAATAATATAAAACACTTATCGTATAGAATTCAAGACTATTTAAGCATATTATCACTTACCACAATATCATCCCAAATCTTTCCTCAGATATTGCCCTCCGTCTTATGCCATGTGACAATGGTGATCGGAATCATAGTACAAGCTAAGATACCTAAGTAAGTCTCTAGCTCAGTGGTAACGTCCCCCGGTTGGTTGTCCAAGAGCATTACATTCTATCATAAGTAGAGTCCCTTTGGATCTTCTTTTGATAATTTGTTTACATAATATTGCACCTCTTCGCGTCTTTTTCTCATATGTGTCCATGTCTTCTTCCTCTTCATTTTCTTCACTATGGATATCACCTTCATCATCTCTTCTCACTATCAATCTGAAAACAAAACATAATAGTTAGAAATAGATAATAAGATAAATAGAATAAAATTAATACTGACACATATATTATCAAATATTTATCTATTGAATAAAATTGATACTCACAATTATATTATCAAATATTTACTTAAATATTATCGACGTCATTGAGTATATGACCTTAATATTTACTGTATCCCTCTCTCCGGACTCTATATCTATAGTTTTGAGGTCAGTAAATGAGTCATTATCAAGTAAGTCATCATCAATGGTGACATTTCGTAGTTCATGTATAAGCACAATAGACCACCCTTTTTGTAATAGATCATCAACATAAAATACTTGTCTTGCTTGAGTTACTATAATGAAAGGATTATCTTTATATCAAACTCTATAAAGATCAACTAAAATAAATTCCAACTTATCATGCTTAATCCTATTATTATTTTTCACCCATTGACATTTAAAAATGGAGACTCTAACTACACGATAGTCAAGCTCCCATATTTCATGTATCACCCCATAGTAAGTCATGTTACCATAAACTGGATTCTTATCTTTGGCACTAGCAAATTGCATAGTTTTAGCGATAATACTAACTCCACTATTTTGATTAACTCTTATGTCATCACATGAGCTAGTGTTAAAAAGATAACCATTTACAACGAAAGATTCCTGCAAAATAAGTATATTCGTCAAATCTCGAGTAAGCCGCTTTAATTGTTCTGGGACTTTATCACCTAGCTTGCTTAGTATGTCCGCCTAAATAATAATTATCCATATGATCAGAATACTAGAATTCAATATCAACTAAGAATTAGTTAGTATTTTAATTTAATTTTTTTTTGGAACCAAAGTGTACAGGTTTTATAGTATTCGTCTTGTATCCACTTCTCTCTTCGCATTGAATTCTCGCTTTTCAACCATTCTATATGCTCTTTGATAGAACAAAAACATTATTAAGTATAGTGAAATTTTAATTTAGACTTAATTAAAATTGAAAAGTTTCATTATACTTACCGGATATATTGTTGGACTTCTGATGAATTTTGACTATCTTGAGAGTAGCGAGTTTTAGGAATACCAATTATCTTTGCACTAGCAATGTATTCTGAAAAAAAATTCAACAGCTTCTTCAGGTATGTAACACTCTAATTTCTCATATACCCTTTCAGTATTTTTATTAATCTTTCGAATGGATACATCTATCTCACATAAATTGGGCCACCCAATTTAACTTATCTAACTAAAGGCACTGTTAAATGCATCATTATATCAAATAAGGAAGGAGAAAAGTATTGCTCTAACAAACATAGGAAAAAGATAATTTCTTCTTATAAAGCATCTAACTTTGAAGTATCCACTGTTTTCTTACAGATTGTATTGAAGACGAAACACAATCTTACATGCTTTTGTGAAACTGAATGAATCGCAATTAGGAATAATTGTTACTTTAATGCATGACAATCATGTGACTTGAGTCCAATTAGTCTAAAGTCCTTCGTTGACACTAAACTATAAATATTTGATGAATATCCTTCTGGTACTCTCACGTTTGTCAAGCACTCACATATTTTGCGTCTCTCTTCCTTATTCAAATTGAAGCAAACTAGAGGTAGATATGCCCTTTTATCACCCATTATCGGAGCTAACTCTTTTCTCAATCCTATTTCTTGAAGATGTAAATAAGAGGCAATCTTATTTTTTGTTTTCTAGGGATGTTAAGAAGAGTTCCAATAATACTATCACAAGTATTTTTCTCTATATACATCAAATCCAAATTATGTCTCAACAACAAAAATTTCCAACACAGAATCTCAAAAAAAACTTTTTTTTTCCAATATTCATATTCCTTTTCTCCCTCACTCTTTTCCCTTTTGTCCTCTTTTTTTTTTCTTTTTTTGTTCCATTTGTCTATTTGTTCCTCATCATGATTTTACTTTCTATACTGAATATTAAGTTCACCAATTTTATCATAAATCACTTTACCACTCAATGGTTCTGAGGATACACCAAATTCTTTTTCATCATTAACTGTCTTTGTGTATTTTTGAAATGTGTTACATTCTTTAGCATCATTGAACATATCAATTAGGTGATCATCTTTCAAATCTATAGACACATCTTCCGTACGAGCTCTTTTGTGATAAACATATTCACATTGTGATTTTTTCCTGTGCCATATCCACTTTGTATAAGACATATCCATCTTATTCATATACAAATGTCCTCTTACGTCACTAAGTGCAATTTTTTTCATGTTACCATACTTGATATATGGGACAAGGCATTATATTGGCATTATATTTAATAACAAATTTCAAAAAAGCTTCAACTCCTTCCTCATACTCTTTTGTCAATCTATCATTTGTCATCAAGTTTCTATTCATCTTAGCTAAATTTCTAAAACTAAATTGGATAGAACCTCTCTTTATAAATGGACTAGCCCTTCCTAAAAATAAACACCAATACAACCAATCTAAACACAAGCTCATATACCGCCATTTCTCAATTATTCTCAATGTCAGTATATTAATATAGTTATACAAATATATTCACATTTAAGGTACTAATATTTCATACAAACTTTTATCTACTAACTAAGCATCTAATTGATATAATTGTCTCTAATTTAATAATAATTAAGCACACTATAATTGCATAAACTATATTCAAGAATTTTAACTCAAAAATCATTAAAACTATACACTAACTAAAATTTCTATTACATATTCTACTAACCAAGTATCAAAAGTTCATATTAATCTCTAAATTGACAAAACTCTATGATAATATAATCAAATTCATCACTAAAATAACTTTAACTATAAGATAAAACACTATAAACATTATACATTACCACAAATTATAATATAATATATTTAGAAAAATTTTAACATACATTATACAAATTTCTCGAATATAACAATTACTAGTATAAAGGAACTAATTTAAAACCTAAAATTATCATTCAAACTAACTAAAAAAATAAATTTAAATAATTTGAGAAAATAAAAAAAAATAGAAAAAATACCTAAGTTGCTCAAAATAGCTTGTTTGGAGCAAAAAGTGAAGGAGAATCCATAATATCCGATCAAGAATGAACCTAATACACATGAAAAATAATAAAAAAATCATATATTGGTCGGATTTTGCAGAAGTGAGCCAAGAAAATTTAAAATTTTTCTAGAGCAAAATAGAGCTATAGGCACTTACAAATCCAAGAAGATAATCTAATCGGAGTCTTGGGTTCGCTCGGAGATGAAGAAGAAGACTGTTGTGGGTGACTTCAGCCCCAGTTTTTAAGCGACTACCACGTTGCTTCTGGAGGGAGTGATGTGCTACATGCCAAAATGACATTCTACGTCACTCCTACTAGAAGTGATGTGGTATTGTCACATACCATGTCGTTTTTCTCTCATACGATGTAGCGTAGAAACCATGTCATTTTTCCTTGCAAATGACGTGATTCAAGCGAGGTTAAACATCGTTTTTCTAGTAGTATAAATGTATAGCATTCATATTTTATACATGAAGTGTTTACCTCAAGGGTAAAAATTTACATTGTAGACATATATCAATCATATTTTACACATAAAATATAGACCATAAAAATAGGTATTTTTGAAGCAAAAATTAAAAAAAGGGTGCTTTGGGGTGTGACAAAATTTTTAAAAATTAGTCACTAATTAAAAATATTAAGCCACAAATATTGTGATAATTATATAATATGAAAATAATTCAGAAAATGTGACATGGCAATTTTTCATTGGAGGATTTTCAATTTCAAGCCACGTCATAAAGGAGCTCGTGCCATATCAATATGACACTACGTGCCACAATTAGATTGCACCACTTGTAGATACCAAGTTGAAAAAATTCATGCAAACCTATGATGCCATGCTTTCAACAGTAGATAACATTCCAAGCATGAGGTGTTCTATATCCAAATTCTACGACTACAAATTAGACATATCAAGTGTCCATGTGTCAAGTAATTAGGAAGTACCAATATAGATAAAATAGTTAGTAAAACAGGTGTCATATAATTAGCACTCAATTCATGTTTAACTCCATCTCTACGCCCATAAATAGGCTAATCAATTACGAGTAAAGGAGATTAGAAAAAAGAAATATTATACTGCCAATCTTTTCTCTTTCCAAATTACTCTGTTACTTTTTAATGTTCATTCATACATACAACTTAAATATGTTTTATTATCAATATTAATATCATAAAGTTTTTCTTTAATCTTTGTCATATACCCACCCATTCTCTCACCTCCATTGTTTTCTTTAACTCGTATCTTTGTCCATCTCCTTTCAAGACCAATTAAATAATTTTCATAGTGATTAAACAATCAGTTATCTTGATTCCCTACCAAATAGTCCCTTTCCAAATTCTCATAAACTTTGTATTATTACCCCAAATTCTCGTATATATATATATATATTATATCATATTATTATTATTATTATTATTATTATTATTTTCACAATTATTATTTTGTAAGTTTTGGAATGCTTAGTTGTTCATCCTTTTTTTTTACGCTCTAAATATTTTGAAGGGTGCTTACTAATAATATATATTATGTTAACATAACTCTTAATTTTTTAATTCTGAATTTTTAATACCCGTAGATCCATGAGGATGAGTTGTTTTGCAAGTTGAGTTGTGTAATATAATCCTATTTGCAACCGCCCACTTTATTTTAAGTATTTTAAATATCTGCAGACTCGTGATTTTGAGTTGTTTAGCAAGCTGAGTTGTTTTATGTCACCCTTGTTTGCAACCGTTCATGTTAAATTTAGCACTTTTTATTTTTGTCATTTAAATTTCAATATAATAATCTAATTGACTGAATAATCCTAATTATCTAACATATAATGCTAGACTATGGCCCATAAAGCTTATTAAATTTAACCGTTATTATGCTTAATTTGTCGTTTGAAGAAAAAAAGCACCTTTCTCCCAGAACATTAAAGGCGACTCCACTGGGGAGTAGCCAAGGGAAACTGAGTTTCTTCAGTATTTCTAAGATCTCAAAAGTCATTTCGTGACTCTACCCATTCTCTGTCTATAAAAAAAATGTAAAACAAATTGAAAAAAAAAAAAGAAAAAAGGAAAAAAACAAAAAAAGAAAGGAAAAATCATTTCTTTATTTTAAAATACTGAGCAATAAAATCTACCAAATGCTGAAATTTCTAATCTCCTAACTGAGTTGGAGATTTCAATACATGCCATGAGGAAATCTCAAGAAGACATGTAACTATCTCATGCTCAAATGCTTCAAAAGATTGCCCATTTGGAAAAAGCAAATGGAGTAAGAACTTCTATTCTAGCTTTACCCAATCAAAACAACAATCTTTATGTATCTAAAAATCAGAATCCCAACTTGCCATGAATATAAGGAAGTCCTATTAATCTTGTTGACACAACTACAAGTGGAACTGATAATGAAACTTCAAAAAGTTTTATTACAAAGTGCAACTACAAGAAATGTTCTGAACTAAAGTAGAAAAAGCTAATAAGATTGTTGCAGCATGGACTGTCAACCTCCTTATTCTGCCAGTATTCTTTCCAAATCATATCCAAAGGATTACACAAATCCTAGGTTTAAGAAATTTGATGGGAAGAAGGGCAATGCTAGGGAACATGTCATTAGTTTTCTAGACGATCTTGGAGTTTACGCCAGTGACTATGAGTTGAGATTAAGAGAATTTTCAAAATCTTTTACTGATCGAGCATACTTATAATTAGTCAATTTACCAATAGACAGCGTCAACACTTGGGAGGAATTGGTGGCAATATTTTGTACAAAGTGCTTTATAGCAGAATGTATGTTGGGCTTATTTGATCTTTCAAATACAATAGAAAGGGAAGATGAGTCACTTACATTCTACGTAAATAGATTCAAAGAAGTAGCTCTTGACTGCAAAGAAATTATTGTTGAATAAGAATTAATTCGGGTATGCATTAACAGCATGCAAGATGACTACAAAGTTCATATTGAGAATTACACAAGCCCAACTTTTGCCAAATTAATGTTCAGAGTAAGCAAAATTGAAATAATAGTGTCAAAAATGCATAAAGTTGCATCTGAGAAAAGAACTACTACTGACTATTGGAATAGACCGACTTCCTCTAAAAGAGAGAAAGAGATTGCCACGGCCGGTCAATGTCAACAAGATGAAAGAAATCTTTCCATTCCACCAAAAATATCACTTTCCAAAGACAGACTCATTTCTCTCGTTCGAGTTTAGATTGAAGATAGAGTTCTGAGATGCCCACAGCGTAATGGACATCCAACACAAGAAGTAATGCAAGACCCCGAGTATTGCTTGTTGCATAAAAGAGTACACCATGCTACATCATACTGTTATATTGTCCGCAGGATCTATCATGAAAAAGCTTAGAGAAGAGAAATTATTTTAGCTCAACAGCAACAAAAGGTTGAAAATAATCCTTTTTTGAATCATGAAATAGGACAAGTGAATACATGCACTACTATCAATTCAATCGATGACAATTCAACCAATGAAGAGTCATCAAAAGCGCAAGAGATCAAGATAATGATGAAAAATCTTATGAAGACACGGGTTTTCAAAAACTTATTTTGCATATTAGAATTTGGAGACGAAGCTCGTAGAGAAGCAACACAAGGGATATTCAAAGTATCTTAGCAATTCGGTCTACAATGTTGTTCCATTAACCATGCTATTGGACGAGTCTCCAAAAAAGATGAAGACACAATCACGTTCTCAAAGAAAGATGCCCAAGTTATGAATTTTAGCCATAACAAACTGATGTACATGGAAGCCAAGTCAATAATAAGCCCTTTAAACAAGCTTGGTGGACAATGGCTCGTCAGTTAATCTCATGTCTTAGCAAGTTTTCAAAGCAATCGGGATTCCAGAAGGCAAGCTAATTATACAGTCTATGCCACTCGTTACTTTTGCATCAAGTTCTTATATTGCAAAAGAACATGTTAATGTGGATTTGCAAGTTGGATCAATTCGGGTTGTGACCAAATTCTTTGTGATCGATATGGATGTATCCTATAATTTTTTGCTCGGAAGACCATGGATTCACCATAACCAAGTAGTGCCATCTACCCTACATCAGTGTCTAAAAGTAATAAGAGGCAAAAGAGAAATTTTAGTGCGCCTACAACAAAAGCACCATTTGCCCCACAAGAAATTTTCTGGACAGAGGCTACTTTCTTTGATGACGTCTTTGATGGGCCAAATGAAACAAAACCATAAGGAGTGCCATTGTACATCAACTTTGATGTAACAAATTCATCTTATAATAACATGGCCATAGAGATCGATTCAGTGGACTTGGAAAAATCCTCCACCCTGCATGTTACTTTACCTGATAGGAAAACTGCTTATCGATTATGAAGGTACGGCAAGGCCAGTAATGACCTAGCAAGCCCAGAAAGAGTTTATCTTACGTAAAGTTAGAACGAGTAGAATCCATTACTCTGGCCCTAGAAAAAGTACAAGATGAACCCAAGAATCCTCAAGAAAAGCTCAAGAAAAAAAATGTAATATCAAGTATGTCCTATAATATGATTTTTATTTTTCATGTGTTTTAAATCTATAGTTATGATAAGTGAAATGGTTATACACTAACAAAATTTTTATGAATACAGTTGCAGTGGAATACGCACATAAAAGCCAAGTTGGACTACGTGCCTAATGAGAAATAAATTTTTATGTATTTGCATTCACATGTGATTGTTATAATAATGTGATTAATTTGTTTCTATTATTGAGTTAAGTGGATTATTCTAATAATTATTGTTATGTAAATCTTAGTTCAGTTCATATCTAAGAGTCCAAATAATTTGATAATAAACTTATATGTATATACCTAAGTTTTAACAAAGCACACATCATCTATATGATTAAGTATGTCTAGTGTTATTGTTATTATTATTAGCATCGTTAGTATTATTATAATGATAAAATAAGTGTGTTGTGCGTGAAGTTTTGATTTCACAATTTTGTTTTTATGTATGTATTAATATATAGATTTTATTTTATTATGTTACTTGTTTATGGATTTGGTTAGTATTTACTTATTATTATAAAAAAAAAATTCTAATTTAGTCAAAAAAGGAGAAAAGGGAAGTTTCCCATAATTTGATTAACCTAGTAATAGGTTAATACGTTAGTTTAAAAAAAATGGTGATAAATGATTTAAAAAAAAAAACAAAAAAAAGTTAATTGAAAAAAAAAAACCCTAAGCCAAAAACCTATATATATATATATATCTCTCTCTCTCTCTTAAGAATACAATTAAGCCTCCTCCTAAATTTTTCTCTACCTATCTTTCTCTCATAGTTGCTAAGAGTATTTATAATTTCAAGAACTTTTGCTTAGTTTTGTTCAATTTTTCAAGAAGAAGGTAAATATTTAAAAACACTCTTTTCTCTGAGTTTATTGTTTTGTTGCTGTTAGATGAAAATTCAACCTATGATATATAGGGCTAGAATTCTTTTTAGAACTTGAAATTTTTGTGAGATGTTATATTATATGTCTACATAATTCTTGTAAATTATATGTTCATATCTTAATTTTATAATTGATATAACATCTAAATACATGTTAGTCGTTACCTAAGAAATCTTGACAGACAGATTTGATCAAAATTTGTTCTAAACTTTTAGAGGGTAAACGATTTATATTTAAGATAAAATTTTAACAACTTATTTATTTATATGTTAGATTATATTCTGAAAATTTTTATGATCATAGGTATTTATTTTTATTCATTATTAAATTTCTTATTTATATTGTCCTAAATGTCAGTGAATCTAACAGAATATCAATTTGATATTCATGTTTTTTACGGTTCAAAACTTATGCTATTGACATATTTTTGACTTGAAATTTTTACCAGATGTTTATCAATGTGTGATTAGGTTTCTCAAATTTTTTTATACGTTTTGGAAATTTCTAAAATTAAATATGAATTTTTAAATCTTTATTGTTTTGCTTATTTCGGTGCTTGTATGAATCCTAATGTAGAATTTCATGAATTTAAAGTACTATCTAATGGTCTATTTTGGAATCTATAATTTTTGTTCATATTTTATATTATGTTAATAATACTTCCATAAAGTTTCAGAAAATTTTGATTTAAGAAAAAATCTATAAAATTCTATTATTGTGTACTGGTTTTCAGTTAAACAGTTTTACTGGGTTACAAGATTTGGATTCAAAATTATGAAAAACATACTAAATATTTTTTATAAATTCCGATAATTTTTTTGAATCTTTTTTTATATGTATTAATGAGCTATGCAAATTTTTAGGATAAACTGAATTATATTGTTAAATCTAAAATTATTTAAGTGTGCCTAGTTTGTTGAATATTTACAGATTTGGTTTTGTTATGAAAATTATTATGTTATTTTATGTTATGGATATTTTCAAACATATGAAATATGTTTCTTAAGAGCAATGATAACATGTGCTAATAATTTTTTTTACAATGAATATTTTTGCATAAATAATAAAAAATAAAAGATAAAGAAGAGGCACGTGGTTTCAACGAGGTTGGTTATGTGGTATTTCACTACAAAATTTTTCTAAGGACTTGAAGTAAGTAAATCTCACCTTATGTATTTATGTGTAAATTTACATACTATTATGTGATGTTATTATGATCAATATGATATGTTGTTATATGCTATACTATATTAGTTTGCATATTAATTATGACATAAGTATACGCAAGTATTGCATAAATTACACAAGAGATTATAATTTCCGAAGAATGATTTTTCTAAAGCACTATGTAACCAGATTTTGTTCAAAGAAGAATGTTTTTATTTAAGTGTGTGTTAAGTTCTTGAAAGGAGTATGTGCACCTGACTGAAAGATCTACAGTCACCATGTTAAGAATAAATGTTTAAACTGTGATGCTAGCCATTGTAGTATGTTAGCTATATAGGATCCGAATAGCTCCAAGGTCATATGCTTGTCATGACACCATGTTTATGGCTTATAATTTTTGATAGACTTAGCATTACACTATGTTGAGCTTAAATATAAAAGTTTTTATGAAATTGTAACGTTTATGATTAAGATGATTTTCAAAGGTGGGGTTGCATAGTTATGATTCTTAAAGTGTATTATTCATAAGACACGACATGCATTACATGCATGAGATTTACTTATTGGGCGCAAGCTCATCCTACTCTTTTAAAAAAGTTTCAGATGAGCAATAGATTATTGAAGGTTAGCTGGCGGCAGCGGTGGAATCCCAAATGGCGTTAGGACGTTTTCAATCGACTTTAAGATTTATTTTCTTGTATTTGGCTTTTGGATTAAAATTAAGTGTTTTTATTTCATAGGTTATTTTGAGTATTAAGTTTTATTTCCAGATGTTTTTAATAAGAGGTTTTTTTTTCGTTTAAATATTTTTTTATTTAAAAAAAATTATTACCGGATTTTTTTCCATTTTATGTTAGAAGATGAATACAGAAATTAAACATTTTCTAGCTTAGGTGCATACAAACTAAATATTTTCTAGCTTAGGTGCATACCTAAATTAGAGGATGTTACAATAAATTTGGCAGAAGAAGGAGAAGAGAGATCAACATTCATTTCTGCTAAATTAAGACCAGAATTTAAAGCAACTCTCTTGGAATTGCTGAAAGAATACCATGACATTTTTGCATAGACTTACAAAGATATGTCGAGATTGAGCAGTAAGTTAATTACACACAAGCTTACTGTAAACCCTACTTACAAGCCAGTCAAGCAAACCACAAGGAATTTCAGCAATCATATTCAGCTTCAGATCAAGAAGGAGATAGAGAAATTGATAGAAGCTAGATTTATAAAGCCTTGCATACATGCGACATAGTTGGCAAACATAGTTCCTGTGAGTAAAAAGAATAGACATATCAGGATCTGTGTAAATTTCAGAGACTTAAACATACCATATCCAAACGACGATTTTCTACTGCCAAATGTAGACATACTCATCGATGCAACTACTAATCATAAAATGTTCTCGTTTATGGATGGATTTAGTAGCTATAACTAGATTAAGATGGATCCCGAAGATGCAGAGAAAACTACTTTCAGGACCCTATTTGGAAATTTCTACTGCACTGTGATGCCATTTAGGTTGAAAAATACTGGAGCCACTTATCAATGAGCAATGACAACAATCTTTCATGACATGATTAATAATTATGTCGAAGACTACATCGACGATTTAGTGGTAAAATCCAAGAAAAAAGAATCACATTTGGATCAATTGAGAAGAGCATTTGAAAGATGCAGAAAATATAATCTTAAAATGAATCCACTGGAATATGAATTTTGAGTCACAGAAGGCAAATTTTTCGGCTTCGTAGCTCACAAAGATGGAATCAAGATTGATGAAGACAAGACAAAGACAATACTGAATATGAAGCCACCACGAGATCTCAAACAATTTAGGAGATTTATTGGAAAAAAAATTTTATCTCACAATATTTAGTCCAGCTTTGGCTAGTATTATCAAGTCTCTTTATCAATTAACCAAGACAGGTGCAGAATACAAATGGAATATTGAACATGACCGTGCCTTCGAAGAAATCAAGAAAGTACTCAATGATTCACGAGTCATGATTGCCACGTCTCCAAAAAATGAATTATTAATTTATTTGACTGCATCTAACGAATCAATTGGCATATTGATAGCACAAGACTATGAAGACTTGGAGAAACCAGTCTATTATCTAAGCCTCCTGCTAAGAGCATCGGAGAAGAATTATTCTTTCATAGATAAGCTTTGTTTTTCTTTGATATATGCCATGCAAAAGCTTAGACACTACATAGTCACTCACAAAGTCAAAGTGATCAAAAATTCTAATCTGATCAAGCTCTTGTTGCAAAAGCCAATTCTCATTGGTCGATACACCAAGTGGATGCTCATGCTTAGTGAACTTGGTGTCACTGTTGAAAAGCCAAAAATAATTAAAAGCTAAGTTATGGTAAAATTGCTTAAGTACACTAAGCATGAGTCAGGGGAAATAATATCTGTAGAAGATAAAGAAGAATACTGGATACTTTATTTTGATGGCACCTCTATCCATAATGAAGGAAGTGATAGAGTTATTCCGTCAAATGATTAAGATGAAATCTTCAAGAAGGCAGTCAAATTAGCTTTTCCCTACTTCAAACAATGAAGCTGAATATTATGCCTTAGCAATTGACCTAGATTTGGCTAAGGGAATGAGGATTTCAAAATTAAAAATCTGTGCGGACTCCAACTTAATCATCAAATAACTCAATGGAGATTTTGCTATTAAGGAATCAAATTTGGTCAAATACCGTGAAGAAATACGAGAAAAGCTCCACCCCTTCAGAAACTTTGAATTGAAACACGTCCCTAGATCTCAAAATAAGTATGCAGATGCTCTGGCAACTTTGGTGTTAAAAATGGGCCACACAAACGAACATCTTATTCAGATCTCTTTGGAGACCAAGTTAGAGCTAATGGCTCCATCAGTGCAACAATTAAATATATGAATTAAATCTATCAAAGAGAAGTTTGAAAGCCCAGAAGTCAAAAATCTCGAAGAAATCAAAGCATTCATGTTGATCATTAATCAAGTATATAAAAGATTTTTCGACGGTATTTTGGCAAAATGTATTGATGAGAAGTTTGGAAGAAAAGTGTTGGATTAAATCCATTCTAAAATTTGTGGTTTAGATGGACCAACACTAGCTAGAAGAATCCAAAGACTTGGATACTTTTGGCCCGAATTGAAGAAGCAAGCTAATAAGCTACAAAGAAATTGTAAGCAATATCAGCTTGTGATTGATTCTAAAGAAAGTTTTTTTGTAGAAAAAGAAGACTGGAGAAGAGTCTACATTGACTATATCATTTATGGCCAATTGCCTGAGGAAACTTTTTCAGCTATTCTTGTCAAATGTAAAGCAGATAAGTTTTTTGTTCAAAATAATCTTCTTTTCAAAAAAAGTTTTAAAGGAAAATTCCTGAGGTGCATAGGACCCGATGAGATAGAAATGGTCTTGAAAGAAATATATGTTGGAGACTGTGGTAGTCATATGAGTGGAAGATGCTTGTTTGACCAGTTGATCACTATTGGATATTATTGGCTGATGATGGAAAATGATACCATAGAATTCATTCGAAAATGTGACACGTGCCAAAAACATGGAAACTTGATCCATGTACCCATTGCTGAAATGGGAAGTATCATGTCATCTTGGCCATTCCACACTTAGTTGATTGATCTTATTGGTTCGATTAGTCCTCCTTCAAAAGGAAAGATTTGGATTCTGATAGCTACAGAAAATTTCACAAAATGGTCTGAGGCTGTTTCTTTCAAAAGAGCCACTTCAGAAGTTGCTAGCCAATTTGTGCAAGAAAATATCATCTGTCGTTTTGACATACCTCGAAGGATATTGTCTGAAAATAGGACACCCTTTATTGGATAACCTTTTGAATCACTACTGGAGAGATATCAAATCTTCCATGAAAAATCTACCAGATATTACTCTCAAGAAAATGGAGTCATAGAAGCCTTTAACAAAACTTTAGTGGCCATCATCAGAAAAATGATTGAAAAAAAATTAATTCGATGGGATGATTGCCTACCTCTTACTCTTTGGGCTTATAGAGCTATTGATCATGTTATGAAAGGATTGCATGCTACTAAGTTTACACTAAATTGCTATCAAGTTATAGATATCAAAACTAGTAGGTACTGTATCCTCAAAGACCTGAACACAAATACACTATCTGCACCTACCAACCTAAAGTTCATCAAGAGATACTTTGTATAGTTTTCTAGATATGTCTATATCTAGAAACTATCTTTGATGAAATGTTCATAATATAATTAAATAGTTGGTATTAAAATATATCTAGTCATACCTAATGATTCTCAATCTAAATTGGGCACACACCCCAGTCTACATATATCATTGAATGCACACTCCAATCTAAACATATAATTGGACGCATACTCTAATTTAAAGATCTTGGGTATGATAAGAATCTATCAAATAATTATCATTTAATCCAATAAATATTGGGGAATATATTAAAACTTTCATCAGTTTTTTTTATTTTTCTCACCCTATTTATATGTTCTGATATCTTATTTTTTTTTACGAGGATTATTTTCTCTCTATTCACATGCTTCACACGTGATTATATATTGGAGTTCAAGGACCAAGAACTGGAAGATAATCCTCTCAGCATCAAAGTTTGATGAGTTCACTTATTTCAAAAAGATGTTTCAAACTCCACAAGCTTTCTAGAAAGAATTAATGTCGGCACGCAAGTATAATGAAGAAAATTCAAGTTCAACCCCCAGATATTGCTCACATGCAATGTACTCTTTTTCCTTTCTAGAGATTTTTCTTACTAGGTTTTGCTTTATTAAGGTTTTAATGAGCTGTCGTTTGAGTTGGGCCAATCCAATAGAAATGTTTTGGCATGACTATATAGAATCCAATTAGAGCTAACAACCTACTATTCTGAACTTATCGTTTAGTTCGCATCAACCAACTTTTGTGGATTAGAAGGATATGAGATTATCCTATAATGCGGTGATTCTGAGACATGTGGAAGACCACACTGATAAAATTTCACATTTATGAGCTCTAGCGAATAGTCACATTCACTATAGCACAGGGGACTTAATGTTTTGGGGTGTAACAGAATTTTTAATAATTAGTCACTAACTAAAAATATTGAGTCACAAATAATGTGACAATTATATAATATGAGAATAATTCAGAAAATATGACGTGTTAATTTTTCATTGGAAGATTGCCAATTTCAAGCCACATTATTAAGGAGCTCATACCACATCAATATGACACTACATGCCATAATTGGATTGCATCACTTGTAGATACCGGGTTGAAAAGATTCATGTCAACTTATGATGCCATGCTTTCAATAGCAAAATAACATTCTAAGCATGAGGTGTTCTATATCCAAACTCTACGACTATAAATTAGACACATCAAGTGTCCATATGTCAAGTAATTAGGAATTACCAATATAGACAAAATAACTAGCAAAATAGGTGTCCCATATTTAGCACTCAGTTCATGTTTAACCTCATCTGTATGCCTACAAATAGGCTAATCAATTATGAGTAAAGGAGATTAGAAAAAAGAAATAATATACTGTCACTCTTTTCTCTTTCCAAATTACTCTTTGTTACTTTTTAAAACCAACCCGTGATATTTATTCATATATACAACTTGAATATATTTTATTATCAATATTAATATCATAAAGTTTTTCTTTAATCTTTGTCATATACCCACTCATTCTCTCTCCTCCATTGATTTTTTTAACTCGTATCTTTGTCCATCTCGTTTCAAGACCGATTAATTAATTTCCATATTGATTAAACAATCAGTTATCTTGATTCCCTACCAAATAGTCCCTTTCCAAATTCTCATAAACTTTTATTAATATCCCAACTTCTCTCATATATATATATTATATCATATTATTATTATTTTACAACCAAAAAGATTGTGTTTGGAGCATTACAAAACAGCAGGATTTCTTACAAGAGACAACTAAATACGTAGAAGGTACAATTCATAAGCTTCCACAAAACACCTTGCCTACTATTTTCTTCTTGGAATTCCACAATTTCCACGAGCATTTCTCTTTGATCTTTTCACCAACTATGCCAATTTTGTTTTCCTATGAAATTTTTCTACAAACCAATTAATTGTATTTTCTTTTATCACAATATATAATATTAGTCCCACTGGATTCCAATTACAATCCCACTTCCATATCCCATCTGTACACATGCTTTCCAATCAAATCCAACCGTATGCTCGTCATCGCTATCTTCTTGTTGAGAGGTTGGCAATGCTGGTTCATTATCTGCGTCCTTGCCACATGATTTAGAGAGTGGAAATCCACACAGTCCCTTTAATATCTGTTGAATGGGAAAGGTTTAAGGATCAAAGTTGTTCCAAACATGTTGCCAATTGCCATGAGATCCTTCCATGAAGCTTGTATAAGTCTTGAGGAGAGGTGTAATTAGTACTATTGGCATGTGACATGGAAACCCTCCGTATAACTTCTAATTAAGCAAAACATTATATGGTGGTGCAAATTTTGTGATAATTCCACACTTCTATTACCACCACAGGTGCTTTATAAGATTTCCTTAGGTATGACGGATGCAAGACTAATCATGTATAAACTTTCTAGACTGGGAAGTTTTATTATTTGTATTTAAATTCTTCAAGGAAATTGAAAGAAATACTAAACAATAATCACGCATGTGTTGCGCAATGCTTATGTGCTAAAGAGCCGGCTTGACCTCTTCACAACTCTAAATTTTACATTTAATTTTCCAATCAACCATCCCTTTTTCTTTTGGAAAAATCACCCTCGGGTTTAGGGATAGAATTTCTAAACAAGTAACAATGAATATTTTATATTAAAACCATAAGGGGATGGCTACGGTAGGGGTGTCCCTACGTAGGATCATGCCTTAATTATCGTTGGATGGGAATCTGTGGAGAATCTATTTATATACAGATTCCCATCCAACGGTGAATAGACAGGGCCCTACGTAGGGGCGCCCCTACTGTAGACGCACCCAAACCATAATTAATTATTTAAATTAAAGAATTACATAGTTAAGTGATCATGACAGCAGACAGCTTTATTGATTTTCCATCCAATTTTGTCGCTCAGTCCAATGAGTATCACCTGACAGTTTCGGAAATATATATATATATATATAGGGTGATGTTTCAAAAGAGATTTTTGTTTTTACTCAAGTACTCTAATTTGGATTATTAGATTTTAATCTAATGGATAAAATAATATTTATAGATTTACTTAAAAAAATTATTATAATTGATATATATAAATATAGAAAGTTATTTAAAACAAAAAAGATGGGTAACCTGATGAGTAGGTCAATTTTTTTATTTTTTTTTAAGAAGAAAATGAAACTAGTAAAAAATAATTAATAATCCCAAATCACTCTCAACTATCTTATTCGTTGAAAAAAAAACAAAAGATGTACAAATTTTAAGTTGTTTCATACATAATTTTTTTTTCAAATAAATTTTCTTTCAATGTAGTTGTTTTATTTATTTATTTTTATTTAAGAAAACAACTTATTCATAATATGAAAATTATGCTACTTTGGATTTTACCTTTCGTATAGTAAAAAAGAAATTTTATGAAATATTAAATGTACACTTACTTATAGTTTTAAATTAAAAGTAATTAAAAAATTAAACTTTAAATTAAATTTTCAAAAATGAAATAAATAAAAAAAGAATTAGAAATTAATATAATTAATGAAATAACTTGTTACTTTAAGTTTATTTCCAAATTAGTCAAACTTACCCTTCCATGGAGCAAAAATAAAAATACCCATTGAAAACTCACCCATATTTATATATATATATACACACGTGACAAAGTCACGTGCCTACCCGTTATTTTTCTTAGAAATATTATATATAAATATAATTTAATTACTATAATTCAAATCTTATATTATTTAGTATTGCTTGCTAAGAATAATTCAGTGAAGAAAAGTAGAAAATTAAGAAAACAATAACCAAATTAGAAAAAAAAAATTTATCTATTTCATATTTATATAAAAAAAATATTAAATTTTTCATATAGAAAAAGGATTAATTTCATATTTATTTATATAAGATCAATTTCATATTTATATTTCCACCAAATAAAGAAATTAAGAAAAGATTATAAAAAAAAGTGGGACCTATTTAGTAATAAGTACCATCAGTTAACTAAACGGGCTGATTCTTCAATCTAAAAAAAACTAAACGGGCTGATTTTAATAAAAAAAATTAAGAAATAATTATAAGAGAAAGTTGGATTCATTAATAATAAGTGTCTCAGTTAAATAAATAAGTTGGCTTTTCCATAAAAAAAAATAATAACAAAAATAAGAAAGCAAGAATACAGCTTGGGCAGAGGAATAGCACAAGTCCCAAAGCTTTTCTACGCTTATTATATATAGTAGATATAAAGGGTATCAGTTTAAAGAGGGGAAATGGACATGAGTATTTTCAACAGAATGACTATTTTATGAGTAATTTGAAAACTAATTTTTCTATGATTTTCAAAATACTGTTGTATAACGAGAGTCATACTCGGTGTCTTTCAATCTCTTTTTCTCTTTCTTTTTTTTTTTTAATATTGATTTAGTATATTTTTGTCTAAGCATCATTTAGTCCTTTTTCCATTTGCGACCTAAAAGGTATTTTAGGTCACATGTGGGGGAAATTGCATCATCATTCCCTAGGGCTTCCTTGGGTTCATTTTATTTTTTTCTTTTTCATTTTTAATATAAAAATTGAAATAAATTTTGAAAGTTTATCTCGGAACCTCGTTTTTATTTTCTCCTTTTAAAAATCATTATCAACATTTAAAAAAAAAAGGTAATAAAAAATTTATAATACCTTCATTATTATAAAAAAATTTCAAAAACAAAAAATATACATATACATTTGTACACAACTGTGTATATACATAAACAAATACAAAAAAACTTTTCTCTCAGTATTTTCATTTTTTTAATCTTTAGAAATAAATAGTAAAATAAAGTTCATGAATCACATTTCTTGTTTTTAAAAATTGAAAGCCAATCAAACAAAATTTGTAACTTCCATTTTCAATTTAATTAAACAAAAAAACTAAAAATGAATTTAAAGAAAAACCTAATGTTTCACATTTTTGACAATTTATTCTCCGTCTAATCATTTAAATTGGAGTAGTGCTAAGCTCACTCTATTTTCTACTCTTATAATATATGCACTATACTAAAATATCTCATATATTAGTAACATTAAAAAGTATGATGGAGTTGACATATCTAACAATGAGACTAAATAGTGGAAGAAAAAGTGAGTTTAACACTCTTCTTTAAAGGGAATTAATTGATATGAATAGTAGTAATTTAGACTAAAATGATTTTGTTTATTAATATTTCAAAAAATGACTCTTTTAAGAGTATAATAATAGTATGTAACTAAAGTTACATCATGTGTAACTATTAATTAGTCCAAAAAAATTTACACTATGTGTGATTATTAATTGATCCCAAGAAAACCATAATTGTATGGTCATATATAGGGTGCTTCTTCAATAGGTATCAGAATATTTACTCATTTATGGTTACTCTGATTTGAGTCATTTGATTCATATCATATGGCTATAATAAGTTGAATAAATGTGTCCAGAAAATCAATCGTATTTAATATTAGAGTTAATGGTGCAAATGGTCCCTGAACTATCACAATTGTGGCAATTTGATCCTCAAAGTTTCAATTATGGTAAAAATAGTCCCTGAACTTTCTGATTTACAGTAATTTAGTTCTTGAACTATCTAAACTGTAACTGTTATTGAACTTTTGACTAAAAATATAGGTGGGATTCACGTGGAGGTTATTGCTTTCCGGAAATCTACTTCTTTCTACATTAGTAAGTGGGCCCCATCTTTCCTATGGTAGTCCGACTATGGCCTCGGACCATCCCTGCCGTCTCATCTTAATTTGGTTATACTTGTATGTAACTAGCCATGTCACGTCCACACGAGAGCCTTTTCTAAAAGCTAAAAAGTTTATCTGGAGAACTTTGGAGCCATAAAGAACTTAAAAAGGAGAGATAAAGAGAGAGTAAAGATTGAAATTGGAGTGAGTGGCGATTTGGAGACGGAGCACCATTGATCAACTTCAAGTTTTTTTTGTTCTTCTGTTCTTTTTTCTTTCATGTTAAGAGGCATGTTTGGAGATTCTTTTTCTTTTAATATGAAATAAATTTCTTTTCTAGGGTTAAGATGTAGCCGAATATTAAAGTTAATTTAATGTCTCTTAGTTATCAATTTAATTGAAATTTATTCATATATGTTAAGTAATTTTTACCAGGCGTAATGTTTTTAATAATTGAATTTCTCGTGATTGAATTACTATAAGATTATCATAGGATGGAGATATCTATGAATCTTATGCGGCGTATATGAATTTCTTATTTTTAATGCTTTTTTTAATAATAACTTAAGATTTTCACATAGATGTTAGAACTTGCTCATTAAAATAGGGTGTTAATATTTGAGAAAGATTAGCAATTACATTAGAGAAATTTGCTAGCAATATTAGAAATAAATACTGATTGAAAATAGAGAAAATTAGACTGAATATTCCTGATGAAATTTGATGCCCTAGGTTGAAAATTATAGAAGTTCTTTCCAATTTCAAGAGCGTCTAGCTTTCATTTAATTGTTTTCATTACAAGCTTTCTTTTTTATTTATTCATGACTAACACAAATCCATACTTAATATAATCAATTTCCTCGTGAGAACAATACCTTACTCACCATCTTTATTACTTGTTCGATAATGATATATGTATTTGCGTTTATTATTTTCACAATAAAATCTAAGAAATTAGTATTTTATAAATAAATTTAAGAATTAAAAAAAAAAATCCGGGCGGTATTCTTTTTTCTATCGTTTTTTTCGGTTGAAATTTTCCCACTTAATATCGTATGTCTGTAAGCCTTTTACGTGTACCAGGTTAATTCCATAACGGCATATTGTTGATAGCAATGCACATAAAATCAATAAAGGATATGCCTCCAAAACAGAACCAATATAGGAATATGACGTATCTAAAAAAATCTCAGTTTAAATTATTGATGCCAACACAATTGCTTACATTAGATTTTCCCATAAAATAATATTACTATCAGTAATGATAAGCCTTTGGTCTCAGCAAAAATACCGATTTACTTTTCAAAAAGTAACATATATCAGGTTTACTCATCTAAATATATTTTCAAGAAAGATGAACATAAAAGCCACTTTAATACGTTCCTTTCAGGAAACAAAAGAAAAACTGAATCCACTATTTAACGTCACCTTTTGAAATGTTAATTTAAAGAGTCCATACAAAAAGGGGAAAAAAACAAGAATGTATATTTACAAAATTATATTCTAAAATGTTGATTTTTTTTTAAAGGCTGAAAATGTTCAATTTATAGATCAAAAGAAAAAAATTTGTTCAATTTATTATTCCCATTGTTATCATTAATAAACAGAAATATCCTTTTGGATTAAACAGGTACATGTTGAGTATTATGGGCCAAACCAAATCATAAGAATACCAATTACATTGCCCATTATTATCCAAAAAGGAACTCTTCCAGCAGTATCAGAAATCATTTCCATGATGACCTTCGTGGGATTCAGTAGACAATTACCATTTTTTTTCAAATGTTTAACTAAATTTACCACCACTATTAGATTCTACCATTTTTAGGAGGAAATTAGTCAAGAATCTGTCAAGAATTCATCAGGAATCCGTTAAGAATCCATCAAGAATCTATCAAGATTACTACTGACGTCAAGAATCTGTCAAGAATCTATCAAGATCGTCAAGAATTCATCAAAAATTCATTTAAAAAAGTAGTATGGTGGTAGATTTAATTAATGAGGAAAAAAAAAGTGGTATTCACCTAAAGAAAGTTATAAGGTTTCTAACACTTATACCCACAAAAACTGAAAAAAAAAATTACAAATATACGGAAGTCGGACTTTTTTCTAATTTTCGTATGGTTTTTATTAGGAAAAGATCACTTTTAAAAAAATATTTAGAAAAATACTATTTTTAAAATAGTTATTAGTTACCGGTTTCAAGAAACTAGTTACTGGTTACCAGTTATATAATAGTTATAAATATATTTGGTTACTAGTTCCTAGTTTCCAGAAACTGGTTACCAGAAACTAGTTACTATTTTAAAACTAAATATTTTTTAAAAAACATTATTTTTCTAATAAAAACCATGCCGTACCTTAAAAAATACAAAACCACCGTATTTTTCAAATTTTTTTCAGAAACACCGTATATTGTATAATTTTTTCAAAGTTTTATGTGTTATCACTACAAGAAAAATGAGATTTTACGTCACTTTTTTGGTGAACTCAAAAGTATATAATGTCGCCCACCAAAGTGACATGCATCTGGGTGCCGTTGAAAGTGCTAAGATTTCATGACACGTAAAAAGCGACATAGATGACATATGATGTCACCAAAAAAGAGACATTGTAGATCTATGACGTCACTAAAAAAGCGATATCATATTCTACAATGTCGCTTTTTTGGTAACGTTGTATGTCTATCATGCATGTTTTAAATGACATAAAAATATTTTTTTAATTTTTTTATAAAAATTAAAATCCATTTAAATCCTCTAGATTTTGTTAACACAAATAAAATTATAAATAACATAAAAAAATACAAGATCATACAACATAAAGATTCACAAACATAACTTAAATTCTAAAAATAAAAACTTATACCTATAAAAGCACAATAAAGTCTAATTTAAGTAATGTTGCATTATAGATTAAAACTAATAAAGTTCTAACATTGATTTAAAATGATTTTAGTGAACCAATTTAGTGACAATCTAAAATATAATATCTAAAGAAAGTAACCTTGAGTGATATAATCAAGAAGCTCTACCACCCATTCTTCATAAAGTACATTGACTTCTTCATTTGTATAGAAACTTTGTCTATTGAACTATATTTACAAAAATAAATTCGTTAGAATATGAAACTTTTATTTAAAATTCTCAAAACTAATTCTAATTTATACATAGTTGGAACACCCTTGTAGTGAGAAATAATCTAATGCTAATTTATTTAATTCTACCTATATTTGTATGCATAGAATAATATTCTATACTTGTTGGTTGTGTGGGATATAGTATACAAATAGAAAAAAGTACATAATAAGTTAGAATAAATAGTCTATAATCAACAAAAATAACAATAGTCTTTTTACGTATCTTGAGTCATTCATAAACATACCCATTTGGTCTATTTCCATTTGACACTTCGGTTGCATTATATATTCAAAATTTCTTTTTGATTAAAATTAACATGGAAGTGAAATAAAAGTAATATTGAGTTATGTAAAATATTGGCAATAACTAGGTAATCATAAAAAAGTTACTCTTTTATCGTGAGGAAAGCGAGGTAATTTCCTCACGAAAATTCACGTTCAAAAGATCTAAATATCAAATATATTATTCAACGCTTATAACTTTGATCGATCAAATCTATTAATATATTTTCCGATAAAATTAGGGTGCATTGGACCCCATGACCATGCTAAATCTATTATTTATAACTTCGATGAAATCTATTAGAAATAAGTGTTCTCCAATCTTATTAACACTAAACTTATTAAAATCTCTATACTTGACACAAGGGTACATGATGATATTAATATCTTTGCATTCTTCATATTAAACACCAAAAACTTCTCAACTCTCTTCCTATACTCGATCAATAATCTACCCAGTAGCCTATTTCTTATTCATTCTAAACACAATAGAAAAGAGGAAACAATTAACCTAAAGTTAGTTCCATAAAAAGAAAAACTTAAACTAACATAGACCAATTATTTAATAAATATAACTAAATTTAGAACTTGAAAAAAAAAATTTGAACGTAACTCTCCCTTATTTCTATCTCCTACAAAAAAAAAAAAAAATCCAAACATTATTAATATAAATAATCACACATAATTATTTCATTCTCATATCACTAAAACATGTTTTTCCAAAACTTAATCTCCTATATATCAAACTTTTTAAAACTAATATATATATATATAATATGATTTTTTTCATGGAGAAAAATTTGAGAATATACCTCAAATAATTAATTAGAAGCTTCTATAAGAACACCAAACTTGAAGTATAGTGATCAACACTAAACTTAGATGAAAACAAAATAACAATATATAAATATATCAAACTATAAAAGCAAACATTGTTATACGAACAATAACAATAAATCTGAATTAAAATTATTGTTAAGAAAAAAATAAGAGAATGCTTATGTTAATTAGTAAATAGCAATTTTGACAGCATATACATCAAATAAATGGAAATTTTGTATAAATCACTAAGTTTGAACTAATGATCAATACCAAGTTTTAACTAAAATATAGGAACATGCAATAACATATATCAAATTAAAAATTTATACATCATTATAGCAAAAAAATTTTAAAAAACCGGATTGAAAATTATAGTAAAAAAAATATGAAAAATACAGTTTAAACAAATATTCAACCAATTCAATACTTTCAATTGTGAAAATTATAATTAGATCAACAAACTCTATACAATCAAAGAAGATATTTTTCAAAATGTCCAAAATCTACAAACTTAACGAAAAATAATATTTTTATATTAAATAGTTAGTAAAAAAAACTAAGTTTAATATATAAATAATCCAATTCTAATGAAAAACTTAACTTAAAATTGTTAAAAATACCTCAAATGGCCAGAAAAATGGATATCTACCAAGGAGAGCCACCGCCATTACATTTAGAAAGAGAAAAATAAGGGCTTCTAAAGTAGGAAGCTTTAGTTTAAATACATACGATGTCGTAGGTCTATGACTTCACCTAAAAAACTACATCGTAGGTTTACATCATCACTTTTTAAGCGACGCCTTAGGTCAATTTTTTTCTACGTTGCGCAGACATCAAAAAGCTACATAAAACTTAGTGTCGTCTTTTCCTGTATTTGTGTATACTTCCATTTATGTCTTTATGAATTTTCTCTCTCCAAATACTTCACTATACCTTATAAGCATAAGTATTATAGAAATTACTGGCTTCGATCTTCTCTTGTTTCAAACTTCATATCAACTTTTGATATTAATTTATCAGAGATTTTCAAAAGAATCAATTTTACGTTTTTTTTTTCCTTCACTTTCAGCTTCACGTTCTTTTTCTTCATTAAATTTTGACTATATATATATAAATTTTGAGCTAATTTTCAACGTGATTAATTGAAAATATTTCTCCGCCAAGCTAATATAATCCATAATCTTCAATAAAAATGAAAACAAACTTTATTATCTATAAGAAAAATAAGGGAAAAGAAAAGAAAGATAATTATTAAATAAAATATTGTATGTCAATCATAACGTAGTAAATTAAATAACTAGATTACGTTAAAAGAAATAAGGAATGAATATAAAGTGGAAGCATACTAAATTTCATGATATTAAAATACAAAAGCCAAGAATGAAATATATTATCGAAAAAAGTGGAAGCATACTAAATTTCATGATATTAAAATATAAAAGCCAAGAATGAATATATTATCGAAAAAAGTGAAAGCATACTAAATTTCATGATATTAAAATATAAAAGCCAATTCTTGGCCAAAAAGAAAGAAAAAAAAGATTCTTCATGTTGAACGAAGATGACCGGAATAAAAGGAAAGGAAAGAGTTCTTTATTTACCTCGTAGCTTTAATGATAAAATAGTTTTGAGTGATGGAATTCGCTTTTGCCGACGTCCAGTTGACGTGGCTTTTCTACTTTCATAGTGTACGCATATAATGCAATTCTTACTACAAATGAAATTTTTATTGCAAATTATGAAAATGACTTTTCTAATTAAAATTAGTAAGCAAGAAAGTTGAAATTGTTCTTTGATTTCACCGTGACTAGGTCACGCTTATTGCGACAAGTTGTCACAATTCTAGTCACTTATAATACGACATGTTATCACATACGTTGTGATTATATGACAAACTGAAGGAAGAAAGAAAGAGAAGAAGGAAAGAGGAAATTTGGTGAAAGTAGAGAGAAAGAGAGAGAAATGAGGCTACTTTTTGGAGGAAAATTGAAGACAGAACAGAGATAAAGAGGAAAAAGTTGGCAAAAATGAAAAAGTAGGTGAGGGCTATTTTAAGAATTAAAAAAAATTCTCACTCTATTAAAAAGTTGTCATAAAATTTACACTAAAAAAATTATTTTGAGAATTTGCTTTAAAACATTATTTGAAGTAAAAATTGCACTATATTCATATATTAATTCCCTTTCTACTTTTGCAGTAGAAGGAAGAAGAAACAGAAAACCCACTGTAGATGTTTATATGAAAAATTATAAAATATGACTCGATAACAAGAAAGAACAAAGGACCCATTGTAGCTGCAAAGAATAGAATAATACAACATATTCGTGTGAAAAAGAAAAATTTGACAAAATGAAGAAGGAAAATAAAAGACCGCTTGTGGAAAGTTTAATGTGATGCTTTTGGGCTAGCTTTTGTTAAATGTGAATTCATATTTTTAATGAGATGGTACTCTTATGTTGGTGGGAGGTAAAAGAAGAAGTGTGATTTCACTCGTCTCTGCTATTATATATATTTTTAAATCATCTCTACTATTATATTTTATTTAGTGTTAATAAAACAAAAAACCAAGTTTTTCTTTCTTTTTTTTTTTTTTAATGCAACCAGGTTGAATACCTAACTTTTTAGACTCTCTGGACTTTTTTTTTTGGTTTTGTTTTTTGTTTTTTTTTTTTTTAATTCTACATTAGACTCTTTTTGGTAGAGAGGGTTTATTGAAGGATGAAAACGGATGAAAGGAGAGCTATATTTAATTCAGGGAAGGATCACGAATACCTCTGGCCCACCAAATTGAATAATTTCCTCCTTAGAACTTAGAAGATTGAGAGGCGGGCCCTTTCCAAAAAAAAAAGGGATTGAGAGGCAGGAAAGACAAAATTACCCTCCAAAAAACATAACAAATTTCATTTTTATCCATTCTTTCAACTTTTTTTCTTCGTACCAGACTTAGCGTTGTCTTTTTCCTTTGAATATATATATATATATATATTTTCGGGGGTCCGTGGCATTACACGTTTCCCATTCAAATTATTGCATTCCATGTGCATCAAGCCATGATAGTTCTACTCGTAGAGACCATGGTTAAAAAACCTTCCCTAATAACTTATTACCAACCAAATACTCGAGAAAGAGTTAACTTGTGAGTACCACTAAAGAGATCAAAGAACTAGAAAATAATGAGTGTGTTCTGTTTTATACTTGTCTCTGTTATTTTGGGACCTTTTCTCATTAGAGCCACTTTTGCAATAGTCGATAGCATAAGGCCGTTGGAATCCATCAGCGATGGCCGAACCTTGGTCTCCTCCGATGGAACCTTCCAATTTGGATTCTTCTCTCCAAGCACTTCAAAGAACCGTTACTTGGGAATCTGGTATAAGAACATACCAGTTCAAACTGTCGTTTGGGTGGCAAATCGGTGCAGCCCGATCAACGACTCCTCTGGCACGTTGACTATAAACGACAAGGGAAATCTGGTGCTTCTGAGTAAGAATAAGAGTGTCGTTTGGTCTACGAGCTCGCTCAAACAAGCCCAGAAGCCATTTGTTCAGCTCTTGGACAGTGGAAACTTGGTTCTGAGAGATGAGAAAGATGCGAATTCAGAGAATTATTTGTGGCAAAGCTTTGACTATCCTTCGAATACGCTCTTGGCTGGAATGAAATTAGGATGGGACTTGAGGAGAAATCTTACTAGGCGCTTATCAGCATGGAGGAGTTTTAATGACCCTTGTGATGGAGATTTCACTTCTGGGATTGAGTATGATGCGCGACTCCATACGTACCCTGAACCGGCTATCCGAGAAGGGCTAGTAAAATTTTATCGAAACGGGGCGTGGAATGGCAAAACTTTTAGTGGTGCTCCTGAAGTGAGGCCAAACCCGATTTTCGATTTCCGGTTCGTTTACAATGACGATGAAATTTACTACACTTACACCCTCAAGAACAAGTCATTGGTCTCAATGATCGTAGTGAACCGAACCACCAGAGTTCGTCAAAACTTGGTATGGATTGAAACAGAGAGAACTTGGAGGCCTTTTACTACAATTCCTAGAGACCAGTGTGACAGATACGGCCTCTGCGGGGCTAATGGAAATTGTGTCATGTCCGAGACTCCGGTCTGCCAATGTTTAAAAGGATTCAAGCCAAAATCTCTAGAAAAATGGAACTCAATGGACTGGTCTGACGGGTGTGTGAGAAATAGTCCACTGAGTTGTAATGACAAAGAGAAAGATGGTTTTATGAAATTTTCGGGCTTGAAGTTGCCCGATGCTGAACACACTCGGGTGAATAAGAGTATGAATCTAGAGGAATGCAGAGCCAAATGCTTCAGCAACTGTTCTTGTATGGCTTACGCAAACTCAGATATCAGAGGGAAAGGCAGTGGCTGCGTCATCTGGATTGGTGATCTATTAGATATTCGACAATTTCTTACCACAGAACAAGATCTATATGTTCGAATGTTGGCTTCAGAGATAGGTAAAGTATGAAAACATTTAAATGTCGGTTCGAAAACAAGTTTTCTTTTCAAAATTATAGTTACATGTACTTCCTGGAATTGACTTTTTAATTCATTTTCCCTGTCGAACTAACTTAGAAAAAGCAAGAGAAGATCGTAACGTGAAGAGAACAGTGATAGTTATATCGGTTGTGGTTGGAGTAGTTTGTTGGATGATTTTAGTGGGCCTTTACATTTGCAAGAGAAGACAATTACATGGTAAAGTTCATACTCTTACTTTGATCTTTATGTAAACTTTTTTTGTGTGACCTTCTATTATAGTAAGATTTTAGAAGAGGCTAATTCGTGGAGTATGCAATTATAACTGAAACATTTTGAACAAACTGATTAGATAACGACGTTTCGAAGAGACATGCATGGTTTGTCTTTTGGATGGGAACCTGACCTAATAGATAATTTTAGATCTCTAGAATTATTTATAAGATCAAAGATAATAAGCTTACTCCTTCCTAGTATAGCGGTAAAAATGAACTTACATTCTTTTATTCTTGTCAATGCATATTTCCACAATATTTGCTCGAGAAAAACAGAGAGAAAAGAAAAGAAAAGAAAGTGTGAAAGCCAAGAAGAAGACTTGGACCTCCCATCGTTCGACCTGCCTACAATCAGTAATGCCACTAATAGTTTCTCTGAGAAAAACAAACTTGGGGAAGGTGGTTTTGGACCAGTATATAAAGTAAGCATTTCATTTCCCTCTTTATCTATTTTTCTTTCATTTCATTCATTCACGGACAGAGATGAGGAAGGATGAAGCTTAACATTAGCCAAAACTTTTATTGATGTGAGATTTTAGGGTATAATGGAAGGGGGACAAGAAATCGCTGTGAAGAGGCTATCAAAATGTTCTGGACAAGGAGTTAACGAGTTCAAAAACGAAGTCAAACTAATCGCTAAGCTTCAACATCGAAATCTTGTAAAGCTTCTTGGTTATTGCATTGACGGAGAAGAAAAACTGTTGGTTTATGAGTATATGCCCAACAAAAGCCTTGACTCTTTTATTTTCGGTTAGGATCCCTTTGAATTTAGCTCTTTCAATACAAGTAATTTGTTCAATGTAGCCAATTTTTTTGTGTATTTGTTAACTGATCGTAAAAAAAATTGTATATATGCAGACGAAAAGCAAAGCAAACTACTAGAATGGCCTAAACGCTTCCAAATATTATGCGGAATTGCTAGGGGGATTCTCTATCTCCATCATGATTCTAGGTTGAGAATTATACATCGAGATCTTAAAGCTAGTAATGTTCTACTTGATAAAGAGATGAACCCCAAAATTTCAGACTTTGGCTTGGCTAGATCCTTTGGCGGAGATCAAATAGAAGGGAGTACAAACAGAGTAGTAGGCACTTAGTAAGTCCTCTCGAAGTATCTTCTATCTACATGGACATGACTTTTTTTTTATTTATACTAACTAATTACATGCACATGTACAGTGGCTATATGGCACCAGAATATGCTTTTGATGGCCAATTTTCAATAAAATCCGATGTCTTTAGTTTTGGTATATTGATGCTAGAGATCATAAGTGGAAAAAAAAGCAGAGGCTTTTACTATGAAAAACCCGGCCTTACCCTTATTGGACATGTAAGTATACTAGCCAAAAAACTTCATTTGATCCAAATATGGATTATTATGTCTCACTAAGAGTGACTTATTAGAGTTTTTGCTATTTTTCCTAGGCATGGAAATTGATGAAAGAAGGTAAGGCAGCTGAAATGATTGACATGTGCTTGAGGGACTCATATAACAATATGGAGGAAGTGTTGCGTTGCATACATATCGGTCTCTTGTGCGTGCAACAAAGCCCTGATGATAGGCCAAACATGTCCACTGTCATTCTAATGTTGAGTGGTGAGAGAGTATTATCTCAACCCAAACCACCGGCCTATTTCACTGAGACAGATATAAAGGAAAGCGATCATTCCTCCTCTAGTCAGTTTATATCGTCTTCGACATGTGATATGGACATATCACTTCTCGAGCCTCGGTAAAAGATTTAATACGGTGTATCTGAGTTTCACGTGTAAATTTAAAACCCTATGAATCATTCCAATTTCTGTTTTGTTAAAAAAACACAGCGATCATTAGTATTAGTCTATATATGTATCAATGTGGAAACTTTATACCATTAGTCAATGGTTTTGTTAATCTGTAATGGAATTGGAAATAAGAGGAGGGCGTGGTCATGCTTACTATTTTATAATGGGGATGGAAATAAAAGAGTGTTCCTTTTTTTTCCTTCTATTCAAGCATCGCTTATATCTTTAGGCTGTATTTATTAAATTATAATGGGCTATATGAGGACTGGAAATGAGAGAAGCTTTTCACTTCCATCTATTTATGTGTTCACCGACGCATTTGGGAGTTGAGACACCAGATTTTTTGAATGCTTCACATAATTAGTGAAATTATAAAAGAAAAAAGATAGACTTGCCTATGGAATAAAATTTTCGTGAATCTCTTATATAATTATTTAAATTTCGAAGAAAAATTAGTAACTCAATTCATATTCCATTCTCATTTCAGCCCAAATCTTTTTCCATTACAAACTACTAAATATAGCTTATGCAGAAGATGGTTGGTGTTCTTAGCCTCAAGAAGGTAGAAACCAAAGTTGTGGGGGTTGCTCTCTCCTAAGTTAGGTATATTGGTATAAATCTCTAAATTTTGGAGTTGGACACATTGATAGTGATCAAAACTCTTTTGATAATATCTTATTAGATGTATTTAGTTTATTGTCCTTCTTTCTAAGTGTTTTAGTTATATATGTTTACTATGAAACTAATAAAACGACGTGACTTAGTTAAGTTCGTTTTTCGGACAATAAATTATTTTATTGGAAGAATCTCATCTTCCAATATAAATCCATTGTTACAAAGGATATGATTTGGTAATAATAATAGATTTATTCTGTCTCTAAAAAAAACCAATTCAACTTATGTTATGGGTATATAAATATATCCTTTTTCTTTTCTTCTTTTTTTTTTTAATTTCATATTTGCTATAGTACTATCACCTCGAATGAATGATGACGTTGGTTTGGTGATTCCGCGCCCGTTCTTTTTTTTTTTTTCAGTTCGGCTAAAATAAATGGAGTGATTAACGAGTTATGTAAATAGGTCGGCCGGGCCAGTTAGTATACTAGATGAGCTTGCGCCTTTTTAACCGTAATAATTTTGGATCCCATGCAACAAACTTGGGTTGAAAAGGCACAGCTACTCGAGACAATTTGACCTCTTTTTTAAATTTTGTTTTTCTTTTCTTTTTTCCTCTTTGTTACTATTTTTTGCTAGTTGGGAATAAATTCTCTATCTATTCCAAAAGGACCATTTTTGTTTTCTTAATGGTAAGCAAACACGTGTTTTTCGGAAACAAAATTGAAGTCGTTCTAAAAGTAATGAGTATCCGGACAGGCCGTTTTTGACCTTTAGAACTGAAAAATGGTTTAATTGAATGGGAGAAAGAAAAAAAATCCAATTTCGCCCTCAATTTTTAACCTGTGAAATATTGTTAGCCTTCTTTTTGAAATATGTAATACAATATGTACACAATAAGTTGACTTGTAAAGTGCCTTTTCAAGTCTTCGGCAAAGTAAATGAATTGTCGCATTCGGAGGAGGAAATTATTATTAAGCTGAGTTTGGACTGTGGCTAATCATACTTTGTTGAATAATCTTTATTAGTGGACCTTTTTCCACAACGTTTATGACACGTAGACAGAAAAATATGCTGGTTTGATTAAAAAAGAAAAAAACAACTGCTTGACAAACTTTAGTTAGGAAGATATATTTCAAAGTATGAAGAAGAAATTTCAAAGAGCTTCATAGCATATTAACACTTAAAAATATTCAAATATGTATACTTGTAAAGTATATTTTCGCACATAATTAAGTAAAGGCTTTCACATTATAAGTGGACATTTTGAACAGAACAGGGCAAAGTTCTTGTGACTTTCCAGAAGAATTATAAAAACAATGATGTGTCCATGAGACATGCATGCCCCACATCCGAGAACGGTCGTAGCATATCTATAAGACAAAGTCTTATAGGCATACAAGACATCTTTCTATAAATTAATATAATTAAGAATATTTGTTCTCCAATAAATACCAATATATATATATATAATCCAACAACTCTAATAAAGTCTCCAAATATTCAAAATAAACACTATACAATAGAAACTATAATCTAATAAATTTAAAATGATCGACCTTTTGAGTCTTTATATTTTCTCAATAAAGATAAAGAAATTCCTCTCTTTGAACCATGCACCCCAATTACTACTAAATAAGTTCCTTTTGTGAACCTCTTAACTGACAATCTTTAAATACTGGGAGGAAAAAAATAAAAGAATGAGCTGGAATTCCAATAAGTGATCAGTAACCTTAACTAGCTAGATCAAGCATACGTAAACTAAAATCATTAACAAATATTTTTTAGAATAAATTTGGTTTCAGAAATCAGTATTTTTGAAAATATTTAAATCAAGTCGTTTAGTAAACAATTTGACAAAAAAAAGTAATAAGTTTCCAAGTTTGTCTTTTCGAATCCCTTTTAATCAATAATAATTTCAATTATACTTCTCCCTAATTTTTGGCGACTGTGGCCATATTTAATCCCTGTGATTAGGACTGAATCTGCCATAAATAACCTGTGTAACCAGTCCAAATTTGCCACAAATAACTAGTCGGGTCTAAATATGTCACATAACTCCTGTATAGCTGGGTATGAATCTACTATATTTAACTGTACAGCTAAGTTAACCCTGTCCAAATATAACTCATGTAGATTGGGTCCACGTGCATAATCATCAAAGAAAGTTTCAAAATATTTATTTATAATAATGAATCATAAACAATTGTACTTTCATCTCTTTATAATATTGTAGCATTCCAAAACAATTTTCTTGCAACTATATTCAATAGTAATTCATATACTTGATCCATAATTTTGTATAAAACATAGAATCATATTACTATTTTTCACAAAAATTACGTTATTTAAATAAAATAGATTTTTTTCAATAAATAGTCTTATTACCAAAATAAATTTTTACTTGAAATCATATTTTAAAGAAAACACTTTGTAAATATGACTCTATTAGAAATAATAAAATAATAAAATATTTAGTTTTTGGACGAGAAAAACTACTAAGAAATATCAAAGGTTACTTATCTCGTTCACTTGCCTATTTAACCAAGTCAAAAGAATCTTAATAGTGCCAAGAATGTGGTTATACGGTCCATAGGTAAGCCTATAAAGCCTAAAAAACTACTGCCACGTTTTGCTAAAAGTATTCAAAGTTTTAGAATTTTTCAAAATTCATAGTACTCATTTTAATTAGCTATAACTCTCTATTTTAAGTCCGTTTTTTATATTTTATATGCCATTAGAAAGCTAATTCGATAAACTTTCCAACCATTCATATACGACCCAATCAGATAACTGAAAACCTTTCTAAATGCCATCGAAATTACTGTTGTATTTTCTACCTATATGAAACATTCAAAAATCCATAACTTTCTATTTACCTAACTAAATCACTTAAAATTTATCTTGTTTGAATCCTAATATTAATAGACTTCATCATCAGATTCATTCTTATATTTCATAAATAGTTAATTAGCAATTCAAAACCCTAATCCTAGGTATTCAATCTCAATTCCGAAATCAAACTAAAACATAAAACTTAATTGGCTAAAAGTTTATTACCTTAGGAGTAAGTCTCAATAACCCATGATAATAGTCTTCATCATCTCCTTCTTCTTAAATATGTATAGCCTCCACTCCCTTTCTCTTTTTTTTTTTTTTTTTTAACACACAAAACTATCTCTGTATGTTTTCCTATAAAACATATGTATAAAATTGAGCAGATTATTAGACCTTAGGGTTTCTTAAAGAGAGACTTATTCGAATACTAAATTAACTCCACAAATCACTATTAATTAAGGGCTATATGGTCTTTTTATTTTATCCTTATATTATTTATATAATATAAATAAATTATATATAATTATTTTTTTTACGGATTGTCACACATGGTTTTTCTTAATTGGGTGGGAAACATTGTTAACATCTTCAGCTTAATATTTCAAGTCTCTAATAATCTGTAACGGAGAAGTAATGTCAAAGTGAAAATATTACATCTTTATATGTGTTTACATAGTAGTTAGAATGAGGATAACGAATCATAATTACCTTTCCAGCTCATTATTTTTCGTTCCCCTCAATTTCATTCTCGTTCTACTTATTCTCTTTACAAATTCATTTGATTAATGATTATAAACCTGACCCTAAATTATTAAATCCGTCACATAATTCATAAAACGGTTATATATATATATCACCCATTCCTATTTTGACTGGTGAGATGTCAGCTTGATATGGTATGCTATCTTTTGAAAAAAAGAAAAAAAGTTTTAGCTTGCTATATTTCATGCCTAACTAATAGTTTTCACTTAAAACTTACATCTTTTCATACAATTGCTTGATATCTACTATTATAATGTAAGCAGATACAAAGAGAAATGTAACGATAAACAGGAATGAAAGCCAAGGAAAAAAAATCTAGAGCTCCCACTAGTTAGACCATACATTTACTACTACCACTAATAATTTTTCAGTGAATAATAAGCTTTGGGATTATGTGGTTTGGGACATGTATACATATTAATTTTCTCATTTTCCTAGTTAAGAACTATTTTTTTTTTAATTTTTGCGTGGGGGAGAGATAACATTTGAAATAAGTAAAAACTTTGATCAATTAGAGATTTTAGAGTATACTAGAAGGGGGACAAGAAATTTTTGGCTATCGATATGGACTGAGGAGTCAACGAGTTCGAAAATGAAGTCAAACTATTTGCCAAACTTCAGTATCAGAATCTTGTACAGCTTCTTACTTGTTGCATTGATAGAGAAGAAACAATATCGGTTTATAAGTATATACCCACAAAGGCCTTGACTCCTTCATTTTTTGTCAGAATATATCCTTAGAATTTAGCTCTCTCAATACATGTAATTTTCTATAATTTAGCCAAAATTTGTTTACTATACTAACTCAGAAGAAAAAAAAAAAAGAACATAAGCATGCGAGCAACAAGACAAACTCTTAGACTAGCCTAAGCACTTCCAAGTATAAGTGGAATATCTTGAGGTCTTTAGTATCACTATTGTGATTCTAGATTTAGAATTATATATTAAAGTCTCAAAGCTATTAATGTTCTACTTGATAAATAGATCAACCCCAAAATCTCAGACTTTGACTTAGGTAGAATCGAGATCAAATAGGAGAAAATACATAATGAGGAGGATATTTACCTCCAAATCAAGTATGTTTCAAGCTCAAATACTTGTGCGTTTTCAAGCATTTTTATTAGTTTGATGTGTTTTTATTTGTTTAAGTAGTTCTTATGAATAAATGAGAATTAAAGTGAATTTGTACCTCAGAAATGGGTTTCTCAAATATTCAGATTGAAGTTAAGTCTAATACGGACGTGCTGCAATGAAAACGAGGAAAAACGGAGTTAAAATGGCGAAACGGCGCACCTTGGAAGCCATCGGGTGCAACAAGGGCGCCCCTTCTAGGCAGTAAAAGAGGTGCCTCTGTGCCTCTCCTGCTGCCAGAAAGTGCCCCTGTGCCACTTCAGGGGTGTGGCCCGGATCACTCCTTTCTCATAATCTAATGATAAAAACTTATCCATCCTTAAGTTTACTTGAATTTAATCTAGGAGAATGCTTTAAAAAGGGGATGGAGGCACAAACTTCAATGTGGAGAGCTGACGATTTCTTAAAGAATTCTTGGGAGAGATTCTTGAACATTTAAAGACTTATAGCTCATTTTCACAAGAATTTTTCTTTTCTTAGAAATTTGTATTGAAATTATTGTATGAACATGCTTGGATTTATAAATTTCTTGTTGAGATTAGCCATGGATTTTACTATGTTTGGTTATAATTTTCATGCTATGGTTTGATTTATCCTTTTTACACTTTCTTTTGATTATTTTATTTATTGTTGGTTTATTTTTCATTTTCAATTCATTTATGCTTCTCTTTGCTCAAGGCTTCTATTTTATTTGGCCAATGAATTAGTTGATTTTAGGATGTGATTTTGATACTTGAGAGAGAGTAAATTTATAACTTGGATTAAGAAGCATTGTTCAGGTAGTTATAAGACTAGGAAGAGATCAACTCCTAAATAATCATCTTGATAGTTTTAGGTTTGTTTGAGTTATTGTGAGACTGGGAGGTACGCAATACCTTCACTTCTATTTGAGGGCTTAAACTTAATGAACACTTAATTAATCTGGTTAGATAGGGATATCAACTTAAGTTAGCTAGTTGTATTACCTCATTTGATGCTCGAGAGAAGTAACGAGGTTAAATTAGGTCCCTCGATTAGAGAATTGAGTGAAATTAGGCCGTTAATTACATAATTTGACGAACTTAGAAGTAATTAGGTGTAATCAATTCCTAGTACATTGTACAGTATTATCCATATTTTATTTACATTTATTCTTTTTTTTATCTTTGTTTTCATTTGTTTATTTTCATATTCATTTAGATTTTATACATAAATGAAGTTAAGTTGCGATAATTCTGGTACTTAGTGATAGTTTAACATCCAATCTCTACAGATCGACCATTCTTGCCACTATACTAGTTAATTTTAATTTCTATTTGGACACAGTAGGTTAGTTAATAAGAGAATAACAAGTTTTTGGCGCCATTACTGAGGATTGGTTTATTTAAATTGTTGTTAATATCGGGAGTAAGCAACTTGATTTTAATTTAGGTATTTATTTTTATTTTTCCCTTTTTTTTTTCTTTTTATGTTTGTTTTGCGAGGCACTTGGAGATGGTTGATCGACAAGTCCTCTTAAGATGAAGCAAGATAAATGAAATTTGGTGACTTAGATGCACTTGTGAGAGTGATGAAGGAAATAGGTCAATAGGCTCAAGTAAGGTTAACTAAGGATAAATTTTTAAAAGGTTAGCTTCAAAGGCTCAAACAATCCAAAAAAATGCCTAAATCCTTTCTTCAATAATACTTAACCTATGACTTTGTCTCAAGCAACACTCAAATAGGTTCTAGAGTTCATGAGATATCAAAGTCTAGTTAATGCACATAAGTATTTTCTAAAGCTCAAATTAGTCAAGTGATCATGATTCATGATGCTCAAATATAGAGAGTTAAAAGTGAAATTCAACCAATGCGAGTCAAGCATATAGATAATTTAATGAATTACATTTTAAAATACCTAAAGAATACTAAGTGACTATATTCATCATCAATATCAAGTCATCTTATCTTATCAAAACTCACAACTTATTCAAACAAATAAAAAGAAAGAAAGTAAAGCATTTATTAAAAGAATACAAGTCAATGAAGGAAAAGTCATGGCAATCAATACATAAGCAAAGCCAATTGTCAACAAATAATTAACTAACTATTCCCACTCCCAAACTCACAATCAGCATTGTTCAATCAAATTAAGTATAAGAGAATGAGAACACGTACTGAGGAGGCAAGACATTCTCACTTCTTAATATGGTGGGTGACGATGATGCTTCAGGCATGGTGACTTTAGCTTAGGTTGGCGAGGCTTCCATCCTTTCCTTGCATCTTTAAGATCAACTATGTACAACTTGAAGGCTCATCAAAGACTGGCTTCCGTCCATAACACGTGTCGTACAATATGTCATACGGGTCTTGGTTTCAAAATATTCGGCACGTATGGTCAACTTATCTCGGCTCTAGCAGTTGTACATGGTGGGCTTCAATGAATGGTGCTAGAGGTGGTGAAGAAGGGTTTGGCCACATAGGATCGTCATAAACGTGAAGTTTTATAACCAATGGCACAATAACTTGGATCTTAAAAGGTGGGATTGATTATGCAAACACTTACATGAAAGGATCTTGCATGAAGTCAAAACCAATGCTTGATGTTGAAATTCTTGATATTTTCAATGATTGCATTTCATTCGAGCTTGGAATATTTTGTGATTTCAGAGATACTTGCACAGTTGTTGATTCAATACAAAACTCAAATGTTTTCATTTTTGTTTAGCACTTGATGTGTGTTTTTTCCCGTTAATTTGTTTTGCTTGAGGACAAACAAATATTTGAGTTTGAGGGTATTTGATGAGGAGGATATTTACTTCTTCACTAAGTACATTTCGAGCTCAAATACTTGTGCATTTTCAAGCGGTTTTGCTCGTTTGATGTGCTTTTTGTTTATTTATGTAGTTTTTATAAATAAATGAGATAAAGGTGAATTTGTGCCTCAAAAATGGGTTCTACAAACCATTTGGATTAAAGTTGGGTCCACTATAGATGCGCTGCAATGAAAATGAGAAAAAACGGAGTTAAAAGGGCATACTAGGGAAGCCTCAAGGCGCAATCAGGTGCAATAGGGGTGCCGCCGCACCCTATTGAGGCACCCCTGCACCCCTTTTGCTGCCCGGAGGCACCCCTGAACCACTTCAAGAGTGTGGCTGTGCCCCTGACGCGTCTTGGATGTGTTTTTGAGACGTTTTAATGAGTTTTGACATTCCGGATCACTCCTTTCTCATAATCCAACGATGGAAACTCATTCACCCTTAAGTGTGCTTGAATTTGACCTTGGAGAATGTTTCAAAAAGGGGTTGGAGGCATAAATTTCATTATGGAGAATTAGAGAGAAATACACTGAATTCCTAGACAGAAAAGCTTAGAGTTGGAGCTTTCTTGAAGAATTCTTGGGAGATATTCTTGAAGATTTGAAGACTTAAAGCTCATCGCTATAAAAGTTTTGTTTTCCCTTTCTTTCACCCTAATCTTCTAAAAATTTGTATTAAACTTATTAAATTAACATGCTTGAATTTATGAATTTCTTGTTGAGATTAGTTTAGTTACAATTTTTATATTATAGTTTGATTTATCCTTTTTACACTTTATCTTGACTATTTTATTTATTGTTTGTATACTTTCCATTTCAATTCATTTATGCTTATTTTTGCTCAATTCTTCTATTTTATTTGGCTAATGAATTAGTTGACTTTAGGATGTGATTTTAATGCTTCAGAGAGATTAAATTCATAATCCGAAATTGAGAGGCATAGTTTAGATAGTTGTAAGACCGGGAGATGATTGATGAGCGTGCATTTTACTCACATATTAAGTACTTTAAGTGCAAATATTTGTAAGTTCTTAAGCATTTGTGTTGTTTTATTATTATATTGTGTTTATGTTGTAGGAAATAAGAGATTGAGGCTTAGTGTAAGTTTGATACTAAAAATGAAGAGTTCTTAAGCCTTGGAAATTCTCAAACACATGCTAACGAGCTTATTTCATCTTTCGAGCCAGTGGTTAGAGCGCCTCCGAGGTGCTCCGAAAAAGTAAAGAGAGTTGAAACCACAAAAGCAGGCAGAGAGGGTAGCGCCAAGGTGCTCCCTCATTTTGGAACAAACATCGCGGCGCTCTTGGCCATCATTTGATGCTAATTTTCACAACACTATTACACTAGTTTTCAAGCACTGTGGCACTTCTCCGTGTTAGGATCCGTTTTTTTGGTGAGATTTTAAGAAATAATCTCTGCCCTTGATTGTATCCGATCGAATGGTCAGTTTTTCCTTCGTATTAGGTCATTTAGGTGCCCTACAAATACTCACTTAGGCCTCCATAGCATGTGTGGGGAGTTGGGGAGCAAACACACACTTGAGAGCTCAAAGTTCATAGAGAGAATAGAGCTTTGGAGCTAAAATTTGAAGAAGAAGCTTGAGAGAATTGCCTGAAGAATTGAAGGCTTGAAGATCTATCCCCACATAATAGTTTTCTCTTCCTCTTTCTCACCTTAATTTCATTCGAATTTTGTATTATACTTGAGTTATGAACATATTTAGATATATGAAATTTTTGTTAAAATTAGTAATAAATTCTCCTATATTGAACTAGATGCCATACGTTAAGGGAATGATGTAGCTTATACTTTTATTTTATGTCTTGATTTCTAATATATTCTTTGATATTTTTCTCGAATTTATTTATGTTATTCTATGCTTAATACTTTTCAATTAATTGGCCACTAGTTGGACATTTAATTTCTAGAATTCTGCACTCGAGATAGGAAATTTTTGATATGACAATAGGATAGTATAACCTAGGACTTATCGTATGTGAGAGAACCTATAGTTCCTTTGAAAATATAATCAAAGAAACATTGAATACAATGTATTTCTAGTTTTAAATTTGGAATAGGGATATTGGAATCGGAAACTTAGGAATGATTTCACTCGGCACTCGAAAGAGAGAGTAGAAATACCTTCGAGTTCTTGGCTTAGAAAATAAGAATAATTGATTAGAATGTAATTAGTAATCGAAAGGTATAGTTGATGGTTTAGTGAATTCAATATCCTAGTATATTTGTGCATAGAGTGTCCATATTATATATATATATATATTTATATTTGTATGTATTTAAGTATAAATTCATTTAGTTCGATTGCCTAAAAAAAACTTAGGTCACGATAATCTCGGTACTTAGCCGCTAATTTAACACTCAATTCCTCACGGGATCGACGAATATTTTATCACTTTATTACTTATTTATGACCTGTATACTTGCGATTATTTTACGTATATGTATTTCGCATAACAGAGATCAACTCTTAGATAATACTTTGATAATTTTAGGTTGTTCAGGTTATTGTGAGACTGGAAGGTAAACAATACCTTAACTTCTATTTGAGAGCTTAAACTTAATGAACACTTAATTAATCAGGTTAGATGAGGATATTAACTTAGGTTATCTAGGTGTATTATCTCATTTGTTGCTCGAGAAAGGTAGTGAGGTAAGACTAGATCCCTCGATTAGTGAGTTTAGTAGAATTAAGCTGGTAATTACTTAATTTGACAAACTTAGGAGTAATTAAGTGTAATCAATTCCTAATATATTTGTGCGTAGTATTATCTATATTTTATTTACTCTTTATTCTTTTTATCTTTGTTTTCATATTTTTTTATTTTCATATTTATTTAGATTTTATACCTAAATAAAGATAAATTGTGACAATTCTAGTATTTACTGATAGTTTAATATCCAATCTTAGTAGATCTACCCTTCTTGCCACTACACTAGCTAGTTTTGATTTTTATTAGGACACATTATGTTAGTTAATAGGAGAAGGACAATGCAAATAGAGTAGTTAAAACTTAATGAGTACTTTTAAAGCACCTTTCACATACACGAGTATACTTCATTTATTTATTTTTACTAAATATTTTTAGACAATGGTAGCTATATAGTAGCAAAATTTTCTTTATGGCCTTTTTCTAATAAAATATGTCCTAAGTTATGGTATATTAGTGTTGGGAGATCATAAACAGAAATAGAAGCAGAGGATTTTATTATAGAAACCAAGGTTTTACTCTCATTGGACAAGTAAGACGAGCTACCAAAAAGCTTCATTTGACATCTCATTATTTGGATAAATATGTCACACTAAGAGTGGCACATTTGGTTTTTTTGATACTTTTCTAGGCATGGACAATGGTGAAAGAAGGCAAGATATTTTGATTGATCGATAAGTGCTTAAGGGACTCATATGACGACATAGATAAGTGTTGTGTTGCATTCACATTGATCTCTCGTGTGTGTGTAATAAGGCTCTAATGGTAGTCCTAATATGACTTCTGTCATTTTTATGTTGAGTGGTGAGAGCGTATTGTGTCAACCAAACCATAAGGCTCTTTTATGGAGACAAATTTATGGCAAGGAGCTCGTTTCTCCTCAAGTAAGCATCCTCAAGTAAGCATCTACCCTCTCGGACATTCGATACAAGCATAATAGTTTTCAAGGCTCAATAAAGATTGATGAAATCAATTATAGATTAACATTCATCTTCCACTCATTGCTTTAACGGGTTAGCAAACATAGCCCATATGTTCTGGAGACTAGCGTTTCATGATAATTCTATAAAAATAAAGTTATCTGCGTTCTTTTACTTATTAATTTTGTATATTTTTGAGTGTTTTTAGTTTAGTATTTAGAGTAATTTAGTTATTTTATTTTTAAGTATCTAGATTTTATTTTATCTTTTCTTATTTTATTTTTTGTATTTTTATTTTATCCCGTTATATTTTCTCTTATTTTGAATTAGAAAAGTTCTATTTGAATTTAATTTATATCTGATTTAGTTTAATTTTGATTTTGATTGAGTTTAGATAAAAGAAAAAGAAAAGAAAATTCAGAAAACTAGAAGGCTAGGCGCGAGTGAAGAGATGGTGGGTTTCAACTGTCGGATTGCAATCAAATCCTACCAAGCGAGCGCGTGCAAACCACGTGGGGATAGGAGAGTGTGAATCGACAGGGGACAGATGGGGCCCGCACTGCACTCCTTTGTTAGCTGTATGTTATCACGTGCTTTGGGCAACCTATACAACTAGTTTTCCGCCTAGTTAAAACGTGCCACATCAGCCCCTGAAATCAACCTTGTTCTTTACTGAATCAATAGAGATTTTCGTGCCAAGCTCATGGTTTACGTTCGTACGGGATTATTCCTTCAGACTCAAAAAACGTGAGGAAGATGAGGAGAGAGAAGAAAATTGTAGTAGTGTGACACATGAGATTACACCTTTGGAAACTTGGAAACTTATATAATACTTCAAACTCGGTTATAAATAGTCAGATTGTGAGGAAAAAAAATACACACAAATTTTGAGAGTGTGAGATGAATGTGAGATTAGGCTAGTTTTTAGAGAGACTAGAGAGGATCTTAATTATGTAGTTTTTTTATTTTTCAGCTTTGATTCCTGAGAGTGCTTCAACGCTTATATATTTGGTTTGTTAAATTCTTCAATATTTTTAGTTCAAGTTATTATTATTTTCTAGTTTCTCATATAAATTCAGTCATACTTTCTTTATGTGGTGATTTAAACTAGATTATAATTATATTTATTTTATTAGTTGATATTTTCTTGCAATATTGTCCATGTGATATATTGTTCATCTTAGATAACTAGTCAGATAAATTATTTTGATGTTAATTGGAAGAGATTCTCATATTAAATACTTTAGATTAATATTTGTTCTTCAATTTCATGTTTTCCGGTTATGTGTTTGAGATGTAAAATACATAATTGAGTAATAAATTAATAGGAATCAAAGCTGGTAGCAGTTAAACGAACAACTAAGTGAATCTTGAAGCTATGTTTTCCTCATATTGGTATTTTATTTTATTTTATTACTTTAATTTATTTTTCTTGATTATTTTCCTACTTAGTTAATTAATTAATTAATTTATTTATTTTTAGTTTTTCTTTTTCATTACCCTTTTATTCTTGATTTAGCTTCTCTGTGGGATCGACATTTTAATCCATACTGCGATAGCCACTAGTATATTTTGAGCGTAAACACTTCGTCATATGGAAGCATTAGGATGTTCTGTCTATTGTGCAAAGCCATATTACGGTAAGCATTATGTATTTCTAACACACAAGGTAAATCTACAGGTTGTGTTTTCGTACAAGGACCATTGCAAACAAAGAATAAGCATTTTGTTACAAACTATACATTACCAGATGATCAATAAATTGCAGTAAAAAAGGCTTTGAAAAAGTTCTTGGAGAGGATCGAATGAGTTCAAGACTGAAGTTATTTTGATTTCCAAACTTCAGCACCGAAATCTTGTGAAACTTCTTGGTCCTTGCACTCAAGGAAAGGAAAAAGGTGTTGATTTATGAATACATGCACAACAAAATCATTGAACATTTTCATTTTTGATTTGGAACTTTTAATACGTTACATTATGTTTAAGTACTTCTCCCTGTTTTTGAACGGTATACTTAGTAAAGAATTATTGGTGTGAGATTTTTATGTAGGATAAACACAATAAATTCTCCCAAAAGGTTGGGTCTGTTAGGAAATGTACAATCTAATTCTATCCATTATCCAGAATCAGGTAGGTTTTAACTTGACAACTACAAATGGGCTTCAAGCCATTTTTGACACCTGGGATCATATGATGATGCCAACCAGGGACGAAGCTATTAAGAGGCGAGTGGGGGCAATTGTTCCCACTGAACTTTTGAAAAAAAAAATTATATATAATGTTTGTGTAATATATATATGGTTGCCAATCCGGTAGGTATTTTTTTTTTTTTTACCTATGTGTAGGTATTTTTTTCTAGCCATTAGATTATCATCTAACAATGATCTAACGGCTAAAATGAGATGCATGAAAAGACGTGCATCATTAATACTTTTTTTCTCTCCTACTTTTTAATATAAAAAAAAATACAAAAAATTTTTTCATTGGCCCAATTGATACCTATGCATAGGTAAAAAAAAAAAATACCTACTGGATTGGTGCCCTATATATATATATATATATATATATATATATAAAAACTATTGGAGAATAAGAGCTTATGGAAATACATTATCTATTGGACTAAGTATCAGCTCCCAACCCAAGGCCCATCTGCCCATATCAGTATATTAACTCACAGTACTCTTTTTGAGAAGAAATTAGAGTGGTTGTCATTTTTTTATTTTTTTTACACTTAGGTTAATAAATATCTATTTTTCTCTTTTTATAGCTAAATTATCTAGTATATGTATTTTTACACTTGGTGTATCTATATTTTTTATACTGATTATTAGTTTATATATTGAATATATAATATTTTACGTTTGTATATTTATTGATACATCAAGTTTTTTGCTACAGTATTTGCAAATGGGATATTTACTTAAAATAGGTCCAAATTTGATCATTTTGCTATGAGCCCTAGTTTAAGCTAGAGTGCACTTTGTGGCAAAAGTGATACAAAATAGAAAGGTTATGTAATTTAGGATAAAAAATAAACAAAAAGAATGAAAGCAAAATGCCACTATGTTAAATAGAAATTAGGATATTCCGAAATATAGAAATAAAATTTTCCAAGTCACCTAATTTGGGAATATAATAGAATAATACAACTGGGAACTTATTTGTAGCTTGGTGGATTCTTAATTAATTTTTGTTGCAAACGATAAGTATATAATACCAGTAATGAATGATAATTTAGTCACTTAATAGTATTAATGATGAGATCAGTATACAATATAAAAATGAAGAAGAAATAATTGTAATGTGTCAAAATTAATTATATCATTTTAATACATTTTTCTTTATGCTATTATCTTGTTTGAAAATTTCGCCTTTTGCATTCAAATTTTTTTTCTTTCACTTTTTCATTAAGTCATGCTCTCACTAGGTTTTACGTCTGGCTTTGTCCCTGATGTCAACTCAGTTACTTACTTTAGATTTTCCCATAGAATAATAGTACTAACAGTAAGTATATGTCTTGGTTTCAGAAAAAATAACGACATGCCTTAGACTGATTTACTTTCAAAAAGTAAAACATGTTATATATTTTTCGTCTTGTTTTTTTAACGGGTTTTTCAAGAGAATATCATTGATTGAAATACAAAGCTTCAAATTACAATGTAAGCATAAGTATTACAATTTCAAACTCCTCAAAGAAAGAAGATGAAAGATGAATTACAAATATAACTAAGAATAAATATGTGTTTACTCTGATTCTATAAGAGAAATAGAGAATAAGGACTACCAGTGATCTATTGCCTTCAATACTTACTCATTGTGATATCCAGCACCTCACATAATTAAGAAATCCAATAATAGCATGATTGCATTGCTTTTGATATTGCTGTCATAAGTGCATTTGCTTGTGCTTATTATTTTGAGTATTTAAATTATTAAATCATGGTTATTAAATCTCTGTTCTCCAAGTAATTTTTTTATTTGCAGTGAAATGCTCTGGATTTGCTCATCGGTATGAGTTCAACGCGTATTTGGTCAAATTGTTTTATTATGACTATTTGCGTTATAGTTTAATTAAGTTAATTAAGGTTAATGTGATATGCGATTTTTTTTTTTATTTCTTCCAGTGTTTTTGTTTTATTTTAGTGTTAATTATCCCAAATTACTAGTAAATGTTAGCCATTATTTTAAATTCCTTATTGACATTATGGTACATATATTTGTTGTAATGTTGTGAACGTAGGAATCAGGTTTTGTGAAATTTCTAGGATATTATTGTTGATTGTATTTATTCTTAATGAATTTATATATGTTAAAAAAAAAAAAAAAAGGAACCGTCTTACTTGGTCTTTGTGTTCTTAATATTGGTTAATAGATTTATATGACTCAACTTTTAGTTCTATCCCTTTCTCTCTCAAACATAGTAAATATAGCCATATCTTTACTCTCTCCTCTTAGCTTGTTTATGTGAAGAATAAATAAAGGAGCACTATCTGATTATCCTTCTTTGAGTTATACTCTCTCTTGAGTGCCTATTTATATGTATATAAGGTATGAGGTTATCATCTTTTTCATTAGTTTGTATTGGGTGTGAATGTGGTATCCAATTAAGATAGATATATAAATGGGTATTTTATTGAGGTGAGGTTATGAACTGATTAAGTGTGTGGAGGTTATTTCTTTCCGTCGCTGAATAAAGTATGTCACCTTTTTTATTTGAGTTTACCTATTGGAAATAATTGACTGCACACATGTCTATTTAAGGACATACTTAAGATGTATATATGTATATATGAAGTTTTCAAGATAGCTTTGGCTTAATTAAAATAATGAATCCTTGTTATACAGACTTAGTTTTTGTTTGTATTTAATTAGATAATCAGTATAGATAAAATTAAGTATTCAAATTATAGTATTATTTTACTAGTGATTCACTTATATTTTTGAGGAAGTTTTAATCAAGAATCATTTTACGGCATGTATGAATACTTGAGTCTATTAGTTGTAACTTAATTCTAACATGCTTTTTTATTACTATTAATGTTTATATGTATGTGAATTTGTTCTTGTATAATTAAAGCTTGATAAACTGGCTATATTTATTAAGATATATACTAGGTTACATTTCTAGAGGAAATATTTTGTTTACTTAATTTCAAAAATTATATGGTGATAGAAATATTTAGTAGGACTAATTGGAATAATAAATTTTTCTTTATCCTGTATTGTCGAATTGTTTAAAGTAAAAGTTTGTTTTCTTGGTAATTCAAATTCTCGTAATTGTAAATATTTTGAGAATGTGTAAATTTTGGTTATAAAAATAAATAAATGAATAAAATAGCACAACTTGTATAGTGATCAAAGAATTTACCAATTGTCAACTCTTAGGGATACATCAATCGTACCTTGAGCAAAGAGCATTTTCACGAGCAAAGAGATAGAAAGCTTGGAAACCAAGTAAGTAAAGTATTCAACTGTAATACAAGAATTATATGTTATATGGATGTCTATTATGTTTTTATATTCTGTATTCAGGTTATAAGCATGAAAATTGACATTTCTATTTCTGTATACATGCTTGGCAATTTTATTATGGCATTTTCATATATATCCTGAGGCCATGCAAATTTTAGGAAAAAGTTTAAGAAGAGTGAAAGATTTTTGAAATGCCTTATATAGTCATGCAAAGCTATGTTTATCACATAAACGTTAAAACCAGATAATTTTCAGATGGTTTTGTGTCACTATTACGGGAAGTGGGATACAAGTTTATAGTTCAGAGTGGCAGCCCAGGAGACAAACAAGTCTGACGGGATTAGTCAGGAAGTTTACCACAGTACTCCTCCAAAATATATACTAAATTACATTACAGTCTCGGGCCGCCTTATCTCTTGAGCTCGACGGGTTAACGAAGGAATAAGGTTAGTAACGAGTCCTACTGTGGTAAGAGCCGGCAGGAGGAGAACCCATGGGATATCATTAGTTCTAGAAGTCCTGCAGGTATAGTGCCAAACCGGACAGTATGCACAAGACAATAGAGGGAGGGCCTAAAGGAAACTATTTATACTGACATATTTAAGGAAGCATGATTATACATTTATAGATGTCACTGAACAGCATTTCATCCATTACTTTACTTACTGAGCTATAGCTCATAGTAGTCTTGTGTTACAGGTAATGATTGAAATGACAGCATGAGCTTGTGAGCTAGAGTAGAGGCCCAACCTTGGTGTTGCACATATGGATATTTTGACCAAATGTAGGGGCCTAGTTTCTGTATTGTTGGGATGTTTCGTAGTCTCTCAATAGAGTTATTTTTAGTTCGTTTTCTGGATACTTATTTAATAACTTTCGTTTCGTAATATATATATATTCTGATCGATGTTATGTTTGTAAGTAAAGTCATCTATTTCCGAGCTTTAATGGAAATTAAAAAAAAAAAATCAAATTGGCCCTTATTTTCGGAAAAATAATTACCGGATTATTTTCTAAAAGTAACGCCTTGTAGCTAGAAAGTTAATAAATTTCCTCTAGTAGTATGTGGATGTGGAGGGCATTACACTCATGGCTGTGTTCTTGGTGAGGTAGATTATATGAGGCCAATACTAATTGAGATCTATGCCTATGGAAAAGAAAATAAAATCAGTCACTAAACAGATCTAGATATGAGAAGAAATCTCATATTTAAGATCTAGATTGAACTAAAATCCATATAAAATGTGGTATTATAAGTCAGATCTAGATCTATAATTATTAAAACTAAAAATAAAAAAAAGAAGCAAGAAGGAGGAGGAAGAAGATGGTGAGGAGAGGAGGTCCGAGAAGGAGAAGGGAAGAACTCTTCACCGGCCTCCAAACGGGACGGTACTAGTTTTTTTGTTGGAAAAAGATGCAGATATCAGGTCATCTAATGTACTTTCAAAAAGGAAAATCATAACTTGTTCCTTTCAGCAAGCAAAAGAGAAAAAATAAATCCACTAACCTTACCTTTTGAAATGGTAATTTAAAGAGTCCATAAAAAAAAGTAAAAAAAAAAAAAAAAACGTCTGTTTACAAAAATATTTTCTAAAATGCTCAATTTATTCCCTTTGTTATTATAAATATAAATATAATATCCTTTTGGATTAGACAGGTACATGCTGAGTATTATCGACTAAGCCAATCATATGAATACCAATTATAAACTACCTATTATCCAAAAAGGAATTCTTCCAGCAGTATCAAAAATCATTTCCATGATGACCTTCCTGAGAATAATAGAAAGTTTTACGTGTTATCCTTCCATCTATATTTTTATGCATTTTAATTACCTGTCTTAATACTGAATCATACCGTATAAGCATAAACATTTTAGAAATTATAAGCTTCTTCTTTCTTTTCTAACTTCGTATCAATTTTGGTATCACTTCATCAGATATTTTCGGATAAATCAATTTTATATTTCTTTTTCCTTCACTTTTTGTTTCTTCGTCTTTTGACTCTCTATCGAAATTTGGAGACAATATTGTGCCCTTACTTTCAAAATCTAGTTTTTGACGTGATTGAAAATATTTCTCCACCAAACTAATATTTTCCATCATCTACAATAAAAATGAAAGCAAGCTTCATTAAAAAAGAATTGTTAAATAAAATATTGTTTGTTAGTCATAATGCAGTGACTTAAATAACTGGATTATGTTAAAAGAAAATATAAGGAATGAATATATTATTGAAAAAAAAGTGGAGAGAGATTACATTTCATGATATTAAAAATAAAAGCTACTTCTTAGCCCAAAAAGATAAAAGGAATTCTTCGCGTTGTACGAAGATGACTGGAAGAAAAGGAAAGGGTTTTTTCTTTGCCGCGTAGCTTTCATGATAAAATAATTTCAAGTGATAGAATTGGCTTTTGTCTTTTAGTTGATGTGCCTTTTCTACTTTGAGAAAGAAGAAGATATTAACAGAAGACCTAGATGTCTATATGAAAAGCAACAAAATATGACTTGTAATATGAAAGAAACAAAAACCCAAGAATAACACAAACAAATTCGTGTATTACCAAAAAACAAATAACACAAACAAATTCGTGGGAAAAAGAAAAATGTAAAAGTAATAGTGTAAAGAAGGAAAATAAAGGACGCTTGTGAAAAGTTTAATGTGATACTTTTGGGTTTGAGTTCACATTTTTAATGAGATGTATTTTTATATTGGTGGGACATGAAAAGAGACTTGTAATTTCGGTCATCTCTACTATTTTAGTAAGTACATGTGATTGAGTATTAATAGAATAAAAAACCAAGGGTGTTTTTTTTTCTAATGCAACCAGGATAAGTACATAACGTTTTTGACCACTTTAGGCTTTGTTTGATAGAGAGGACTTGTTCAAGGACAATGAAGGATGGAAGGAGAAGCTAAATTTCAATATTTGATGAAAGGGGTATATGGTAGGGAGGGTCCGGAGGGAGGGGTGGAGTCGTCACAAATCTCTTGGGTCCACTAAATTGAATAAATCACTCCTTGGATAGATGAGAGCGTGGAAAGACAAAATTACCCTCCAAAAACTATATCGAATTTAATCTTCTATCAGTTATTTCCACTCTTCTCCTTACCCGACAACATAAGGGAAAAGCCATACTAATCCTCTCCAACCTTGTTGCTCCTTCCTCCTACCAACCATGTAGTGCTGTCTTTTTCCTTTGAAAATTTCTCTTTTGCTAAGTGGCATTACAACTTACCCCTTCAAATTATGCATTCCATTTGTACCAAGCAATGATAGTTCTACCTTGTACAGACCATAGTTAAAAATCCTTCCCTAATAACTTATGATTACCAACCAAAAACTCAAGAATCATTTAACTTGTGAGTACCATTAAAGAGATTAAGAACTAATAATGAGTGTCTTCTCTTTTATGCTTGTCTCTGTTATTTTGAGTCCTTTTCTCTTTGGAGCCACTTTTGCAATAGTTGACAGCATAAGGCCGTTGGAATCTGTCAGTGATGGCAGAACCTTGGTCTCCTCAGAAGGAAGATTCGAACTTGGATTCTTCACTCCAGGCGGTTCAAAGAGTCGTTATCTGGGAATTTGGTATAAGAACATACCAGTTCAAACTGTCGTTTGGGTTGCAAACCGGTGTAACCCGGTCGAGGATTCCTCTGGCACATTGACTATAAACGACAAAGGAAATCTGGTGCTTTTGAGTAAGAATAAGAGTGTCGTTTGGTCTACGAGCTCGCTGAAACAAGCCCAGAAACCAGTGGTTCAGCTCTTGGATAATGCTAACTTGGTTCTGAGAGACGAGATGGATAAGAATTCGGAAAACTATTTGTGGCAAAGCTTTGATTATCCTTCGGATACGTTCATGTCTGGAATGAAAATTGGATGGGACTTGAGGAGAAATCTTAGCAAGCGCTTATCAGCGTGGAGGAGTTTTGATGATCCCTGTAATGGAGATTTCACTTACGGGGTTGAGTTTGATGCACGACTCCATACATACCCAGAAGTAATTATGCGAAAAGGGTCTGCGAAATTTTATCGAGCAGGGGCGTGGAACGGCGTAAGTTTCAGTGGTGCTCCTGAACTGAGGCCTAATCCAATTTTTGATTACACGTTTGTTGAAAATGATGATGAAGTTTACTACACTTACAACATCAAGAACAAGTCATTGATCACAAGAATAGTCCTAAATCAAACTGCGAGACTTCGTCAACGCTTGGTATGGATGGAAACAGAGAAAATTTGGAGGCCTTATAATACAATTCCCAGAGACCAGTGTGACACTTATGGCCTCTGTGGGGCTAATGGAAACTGTGTCATGACAGAGACTCCGATCTGCCAATGTCTGAAAGGATTCAAGCCAAAGTCTCAAGAAAAATGGAATACAATGGACTGGTCTGACGGGTGCGTGAGAAATAGTCCACTGAGTTGTCATCAAAAAGAGAAAGATGGTTTTATGAAATTTTCGGACTTGAAATTGCCCGATGCTGAACATAGTTGGGTGAATAAGAGTATGAATCTAGAGGAATGCAGAGCCAAATGCTTGAGCAACTGTTCTTGTATGGCTTATGCAAACTCGGATATCGGAAAAGGCAACGGCTGCGTCATCTGGTATGGCGATCTATTAGATATTCGAGAATTTCATTCCGCCGAACAAGATATTTATATTCGAATGTTGGCTTCTGAGATTGGTAAAATATGAGCACTTTGGTTCATATGTATCTTATTTATGTTGAATGTTGTATAGTCTACATTATGAACTTCCTGCAAGTTAACTTTTTTATTTTCTTTTTTGTCTCAAATTAACTTAGAAAAAGCAAGAGATGATCGTAAGGTGAAGAGAACAGTGGTAGTTACATCCATCGTGGTTGGAGTAGTTTCTGGGATGATTTTAGTTGGCCTTTGTATTTGCAAGAGGAGACGCTCAAATGGTAAAGTTTATACTATTTGACCTTTTTTCAAACCTTTTTAAGACTTTTCTCTCATATATAATTTGATGTGATCAATGAAGATGAGGCTAATTCATTTAGTAGAGTAACATTCTGACCGAGAAAAGCTTTCAAGTATAGTTGTACGGTCACAAAACATATTATTCTTGGACAAATGTAGTTTGAGATTCGAAACAACCTTCTAAGCATAGGGGTAAAAAAAATCTGAGGAAATGAATGCGTAAAAAACTCAGGAAAATTAGGGAAATGAAAAATTAGAGACTGCATAGATTACAAGGTGTCTCCTTTTTGACATACACATAAGTTATTGCGTTTTCTCTGCTAACTAAAAGTTTGCACATTATAACTGGACATATGTTGTACAGACTGATAAGATAACAATTTCCATTAGACATGCATGGTTTGTCTTTTGGATGGGAACCTGTAGATTATCATTTTAAAGTACTGTTTATATGAGCAAATAACTCAAATACATCAGTTATATATATCTCTTGAAATTAGCAAGACTATTTTGTGCGTTTATATTAGTTGTCAATGCTTAATTTCTACTATATTTGTTCGAAAAAAGCAGAGAGAAAAGAAATGAAAAGAGTGGGTGAAAGCCAAGAAGAAGACTTGGACCTCCCATTGTTCGACCTACCAACAATTAGTGCCGCGACTAATAGCTTTTCCGAGAAAAATAAGCTTGGGGAAGGTGGTTTTGGACCTGTATACAGAGTAAGCTTTTCATTTGTCCCTTTAGGAACATTCTATTTTTCTTTGTTTTCCTTCTCTTTTCCCACGAGGGAGATATGGGGAGGGATGAATGATTAACAAAAACCAAAAATTTCATTAATCTGAGATTTCAGGGTATGATAGAAGGGGAACAAGAAATTGCTGTGAAGAGGCTATCGAAATATTCTGGACAAGGAGTCAACGAGTTCAAAAATGAAGTCAAACTAATCGCCAAACTTCAACATCGAAATCTTGTAAGGCTTCTTGGTTATTGCATTGACGGAGAAGAGAAACTGCTGGTTTACGAGTATATGCCCAACAAAAGTCTTGACTCTTTCATTTTTGGTTAGAATCCTTTTGAACTTAGCTCTCTCAATATGTACAAGTAATTTGTGTAGTACTGCATCCAATTTTCGTGCATTTATTAATTAACTCAAAAGGAAATATAATATGCAGACCAAAAGCAAGGCAAACTACTACAATGGCCTAAACGCTTCCAAATATTATGTGGAATTGCTAGGGGGCTTCTCTATCTCCATCATGATTCTAGGTTGAGAATTATACATCGAGATCTTAAGGCTAGTAACGTTCTACTTGATAAAGAGATGAACCCCAAAATTTCAGACTTTGGCTTAGCTAAATCCTTTGGTGGAGATCAAATAGAAGGAAGTACAAACAGAGTAGTAGGAACTTAGTAAGTCCTCTCAAAGTACCTTCTAGCTATATGGATATACTTTTTATTTATTTTTACTATATAATATTATGCATAATATGATGCACATATACAGTGGCTATATGGCACCAGAATATGCTTTTGAGGGCCTATTTTCGATAAAATCCGATGTCTTTAGTTTTGGTGTATTGGTATTGGAGATCATAAGTGGGAAGAAAAGCAGAGGATTTACCCAAGAAAAACCCGGCCTCACCCTTATTGGACATGTAAGTGTCACCTGAAAGCTTCATTTGATCCTAATTAACATTGGATATGCACACTAAGAATGACTTATTTGGGATTTTGCTACTTTTTCTAGGTTTGGAAATTGATGAAAGAAGGCAAGGCAGCTGAAATGATTGACATATGCTTGAGGGACACGGATGACAATAGGGAAGAAGTATTGCGTTGCATCCACATCGGTCTCTTGTGCGTGCAACAAAGCCCTGATGATAGGCCAAACATGTCGACTGTCGTGCTAATGCTGAGCGGTGAAAGAGTGTTACCGCAGCCCAAACCGCCGGCCTATTTCATTGAGTCAGATATAAGAGAAGGAGATCATTCCTCCTCCAGTCAACTTCTATCATCATCGACATGTGATACGAGCAAATCAGTTTTCGAGGCTCTGTAAGGATTGATATAATGCATCACAGATTTACATCTAAGTTTTGAGACCTATAAATCATTAGGATTTCTATTTTGTTGAAAAATGGAAGGTTCATTAATCCTAGACTATATCTATACATATATACATATGATCTATACAAAAATTATGACCATAGTAATGAGCCTAGCTATATGTTTTTGTTATCTGCTCGTACTATCACCTGGTAGATGTCTAGCATGAGTTGCATTTTTTCCCCTCAGTTCCGCTAAAACAAATGCTGTGAATTCATGAATCAACCAACAAACAAAACAGACTTTTGGAAAGAAAAAAGTGGTATAAATTAGTGAAAAAGGATGATGAATCAGAAATAAGTACTTGGGTTAATAACTAATAAGTGGTATTGGGAAGCAGGATACATAGTGGAATGCGGCACCTCGATCGTTGTATTTGTCATTTAGTAATGTTGGATGATCAATGAACACTTCTTTTGTTGTTTAGGAATATTTCCTCAGTGAAGTGTTTGATTACAAATGATGTGGTATTTATCGGTCTAAATTGTACTTGACAAAAAGCGCACACGTACTCGAGTAAAATTTGATGTTGGGGCTTTTTGCAAAATCACTCAATTTTAGACCTCGGTTTGTCAAACTCTATAACATAATGGCCGAATTTTATGTCGGATATACCTAGAGCTATTTACATTACATTGTAATAGCTAAATTCCTCAGCTAAATAAGGAACATTATAATCCTTATAAAAACTCTGAACACAACCAACAAATACGATAAGAAGTTAATTAATTAGCATTCTATTGTGCATTTAACTCACCGAAATGTCTCTCTTTCTCCAAGAAAACAGAAGAGGAAAAAAATTAAAGAAGATGGAATCACTGATTAACAAGAATAAATAAACATAAAGCCTCTTAGGTGTAAATGGGACAACGGCAATGACAAAAGAAATGGTGTCGAAGAGATTTCACAAAAATGGATTATGTGCTAGCTACTGAACAGGCATGAGATGCGGTACGTGCAAATATATGATTTGTGGTAATCATTCTTATTGAGTATTAAAAGCCTTGTTGCATGTTAATGTGAGAAATGTGCCAACCAAGTACTTCACAAATGAATTCTATACATGTTCGTTAATATCGTAATTAATAAGGTAGTCTTCAAATGAACATTTCCGAGATTTGATAATAAGTTTAGTGGTATTTGCAGAATTATTACTAGGAGAATTCTCTTTCTTAACCAATATGTCCAGATTGAGCATAATTTATAGAGACCTCAGTGTGAGTACATTGTCTTACTTGATAATTAATTGACGCCCGAAATTTCAGTTAGCAGAAAATACAGAGTGGTTTGGAACATATAAATACAGTAAATTAAAGGTTTGTTGGCATTGCATTGACCACCGTCTAATTGATCAGGTATTCAATTCTTCTTTAATAATGGTCTTATCTTCCAATATGTTACGTATTTTGGCTGTGAATTAAAAAAGGAAACTACTTAATTAAGGTGTTTGCTTATGGGTGGCTGTCAGAGGGTTATCAAAATAGGAAATTAGGGTCTACAATTAAATTGGGAAACTAAGTATTAGTTACCTAATTCTATCCTAGGAGCTGTACGTAGAAAAAAAAAACAGCTAAATTTATTGTAATATAAATACAATACAAAAAGCAACCACTACTGCAGACCAGTCAGTGGGAAAAATACCGGTGTTCTTGGGGACCTTGGAGAGAAACTTTTTGCTATAAAACTGTAAGGAAGAGGGTGTAATTATTCTTATTCATAGTGAAAGTTTTGAAGAGTAATTTTATGTAGAAGCTTAACTACGATAATTCTCAGTGTTCTTTTTTTATTTTCTTCTCATCTTTGTGTGTGTTGTGATTAATCTCTAATCTAAAAGATGAATTTTATGTGTGTGCGATGATTCAAAGTATCCTATGATTTATACCAAATTTTTATAACCTGTGACCATATATCACTATTCAATTGGAGAATATGAATAAATTTGTTTGTAATAAATTCTACTATATCAAGTGAACAGGGACAACTCATATCACGTGTTTAGCATTAAAAATTTGGCTTAAATCTCGGGATACTTTGAATCAACCGTTGATTGTTGTATAATTAGTAAGGATAGATAATCTTTTATGTTATTTGCTTGTAAAGCTATTTGTACTCTTTGTTTGTACACTATAGTCCGAACAGTTGCATTAAGAAACCCTATCATATTCTCTTCTCTCTCTTCTATTTTCTCAGTGATCACAACTTTAATTTTTCAGGACATATAAGAAAATCAACTTATAACAAACTCGCTATAACTTCTTCATAACATATTCAGCCAAAGAGATCATAAACCAAAGACAAAAACAGATTTTTTGATGTGTTTTTTAGGAATAGACGTTAAGAAAGAAATGACTTAAAACTAACTGAAGAATATTTTTGGGGCTCATGCTCTCAATCAGAAGATACCATATCAACTGTGGTGGTTATGATGGGGAGTCAGAGTACTGATTTTCCCCAGCTAGCTTAAACAATCGGGTTTCTTTACTGCTCGATCAAGGAGAGGGTTTCCTCAAATCATAATCAAAAATAATCTTACGTGCATTAACACTCTATTAGAGGCTCGGATAAGCATATTGGTTGTATATGATGGATTCCACTTGATACCTTCTTGAGTAATCCATCTATGAAAGTTGTGCTCCAAATGTTGGAAGGAATAACAGTGTAGAATGACTTATATGCCCCTCATTTCAAATAAATAAAAAATTAAATTTAAAAGGAAAAAAATAATTGGCTCTTTTTTCTTCCCATCCTCTTCATCTTCTTTTTCATGTTTTTTATTTTCCTTTTTCTTATATTTGGCCAAAAACAAGAAAATACCTAAACTCACGAATTTCTTTATATATTAATCTTGGGGAATATAATCATCCTTCTCATTATGCTTTCCTCTTTAAGTTTCCTCCTATTACAATGTTTAAGTTTCAAATCAATATTTAATCTTTGCTAAAACTCTTGTTTGATTGATAGATTAAAATATATTTTTCTAGTATGAATTAAAACTACAATAGAAAATACGAATCTTGTGCCCATTTTTTGAGCTTGAAAAGCTCTAAACTATAGCCATAATTACGAAAAATGCATATATGGGTCGAAAACAATGCCTAAATTTTGCTAGACAGGGGTGTCGAGCTGCTAGATATCCCGCCAAGTGCTTTACAAGTCGTATATTTTTTTACTATGCTTGACATCCATGTCGAGCCATGTCTCAACTATTATCAACCTAAGTGCTCGACACCTTCTCGACCATGCTAGACAAACGTGTCGAGAAATATATATCTCATCCATTGACGATATAGGCGCTCGACACTATCGTGACCATGCTTGACACCTTATCTAGAAGGTTCGATAGTAGGACCGATTGACTAGCTACCATTGTCTAGCCATTTTCCGAAATGTAAAATAACTATTTGGCACTATATCTAGAGCACTCTACACTATTTTCTAGCCATTACACACATTTCAAACTATGCACAAATGTCTAGCCACTACTATAATAAAAATAAACTCATCGATCCTTACAATTATAAATGTTATTAATTACTTCATTATCTGCATAAATATGTCTAGTAACTCGGTACTATTGATGACACTGTTATTTAGTTGCCTTCTAATATTATAGAGAATGGCTCAACCTAGTTTTCTAGTGACTTGACAATGTTGTGGAGCAAGTTCGATAGGGTGTCAAGCTACTAAACTCTATAGGTATTTGTAGTTTACATTTTAGAAAATCGCTAGACATGATATCTAGTAGCTCGACAAAAATGTCTAGCTCTGTAGATAAGGTGTCTGATCATATAATTATACCATTTTGTCTCCCCTAATTTAGCTTATTAATCATATTGAGATACATCAATCTAAATATATTTCATGATAAGTCAATAATTATTCAAACAATCATGAATATTGATAAGAGAGAGAGACAAATTTAAACTGTACTCCTTTTCCAATTCCTAGTAAGGTTATTAATGGTACAATTTTAGTAAATTAATATGACAAGAATATTATACTCATTTTTATTCACTAAGATTTTCACTCACATGGTTTTACTTAGATTTTGATGAGGTTTTTTTATATTTATAGAAGAAATTATAAGAATATTGCATTTTTTTAGTTATTTTGTTAGTAGTTTGGAGAACTTATTTGGGGACGTATTAAGGTTCATTGGTTTTTCCCAGATTTTGAGAATACTTTGTTGAAAATTATACTAGACATAGTATCAAATGTCCAAGACTGGGTGTTTAGTATCCAAGAAAAGTTGTCCAACCACTTGACATCATTAAAAATAATGTTCTGTAAAATAGCTAGACGTAGTGTCTGGTAGCTCGACACATTAGTCGAGTGTTCCAGACATGGTGTTTAGCCCCTAGACACTGTTATTCAAGCATCCCATATAGTGCGTCTAGTCACTAGACACTATTGGTCGAGTGTTCCAGCTAGTGTGTCTAGCAACTAGACACTATTTGTTGAGCATTCCAGACAGTGTATCTAGCTAATAGATACTGTTTGTCAAGCATTTCAGACATTGTGTCTAGCTACAAGATACTGTTTGCTACGCCCTACTCTCGAGGACGTGTGTCATATACTTGTAAGGCAAAGCCTTATAAATATGCAAGGCATCTATCTACAATAAAAAAAAATAAAAAATAATTAAACTCCAATAAATACCAATAAATCATGTGCAACTCAATAATTCTATTAAGTCTCCAAATGTTAAAAATCAATTATACAAAATACATACTGTAATCTAATAAATTCAAGATGATCAACTTTTCGAGTATTTATATTTTTTCAATCAGGATGAAGAAATTCCTCTCTTCGAACCATGCACCTCAATTACTACTAAATAAATTCTCTCTTAGTGATATCTCTTAACTGACGATCTTTAAAACCTGGGAGGAAAAACTAAAAGAGTGAGCTAGAAGCCCAGTAAGTAACCAGTAACCTTATCTAGTTGGATCAAGCATATGTAAACCAAAATCATTAACAAATATTTTTCTGAATAAATTTCGTTTCAGGAATCAATACTTCTAAAAATATTCAAATCAAGTCGTTTAGTAAACAATTTGACAAAAAAAAGTAGTAAGTTTCCAAATCTGTCTTTTCGAATCCCTTTTAGTTAATAATAATTTCATTATACTTCTCCCCAGTTTTTGGCGACTATGGCCACACTTAACCCATGTTATTAGGTCTGAATCTGCCACAAATAACCCCTATAGCTGGGTCTGAATCTGCCACAAATAACCCTTATATCTAGGTCCGAATCTACTATAGATAACCCCTGTAGTTGGGTATGAATCTATTATATTTAACCCTGTATCTAGGTCAGTAATGTCCACATATAACCCCTATGGATTGGGTCCACATGCATGGTCACTGAAGAGAGTTTCAAAATACTTATTTACAATAACGAATCATAAATAATTTTACTTTCATCTTATTATAACATTGTAGTCATTCTAAAATAATTTTATTGTAACTATATTCAATAGTATTTCATATACTTGATTCATAATTTAGTATAAAACATAGAATTATACTATTTTTCATAAAAATTACATTATTTCAATAAATAGTCTTATTACCAAAATATATTTTTACTTGAAATGATATTTTAAAGAAAATACTTGTAAACATGATTCTATTAGAAATAAGAAAACAATAAAATATTTAGCTTTTGGATGAGGAAAACTACTAGAAAAGATTAAAGGTTACTTACCTCGTTCGCTTTGCCTATTTAACCAAAATAAGCAACATAATCTCTCAAACACCTATTATCACACAAATCATATATAAGTATCACAATAATAAAATCATACTCTAATTATACCAAAAATATTGACTACTTGTTGCCCATGTATCTTCTATAATCAACTTTATAGCTATTCCCAATAATGTCAATTTCTCACGATTCATAATAATTCTAACATCTCTCTAAAAATTACTTGTAAGGCACTCGTTAACCTCGTAAAAGCGGAAAGTAGAGAAAAATTTAAACTTTCTATTTAGTTCTGAAAACACTTTCGTGATACATCCCCTTTTTACATTATAGAAATATTTACAACCTGTNGAAAATTTAAACTTTCTATTTAGTTCTGAAAACACTTTCGTGATACATCCCCTTTTTACATTATAGAAATATTTACAACCTGTACAATACAAAACATCATTTTACTTCGTTTGAAAACTCCCACAGGGTCAACTATATACATATACGTATCAAAAACACATGTAAGTTCTTGGGATGTTTTTCTTCTTCAAAACTGGCATATGAACCGCATTGGAGTGGAATAGCTCAGCCAACCTCATCTGACATCCTAATCATCTGTATCACAAGAACTAAATGAGCAATAGCCCAGTAAATGGAAATCCATGCATGCTTATAAACATTTTCCACATGAAACTCATTTAGTCTTTGTACCCTTAATTGCCTTGGAAAACATTAACCTTTCAAACATGTTTGGGCCCCCTCCTTGATATAATTCCTAACTCAGTGACATAGCAGGCATCCTCTTAATAAATAATATAACATTTGAGGCGTACCCTATCTTGGAATTACCCTCAAGGGATTTGACCTCCCTCTTGTTTGGCTTACCCTGTCTTGGAATTACCCTCAAGGGATTTCACCACCTCTACCTACTAGATCAGTAAGCTAAGAACCATACCCCTCTTTAAAATAAACAACATCTAGGGTACAGACTCTTTATTCAAATCATTGCTTGTAAGTCATTATTTTGTGCACTAAAACATATTGAAAACATAACATGCCTTGTGAAAATGCTACGAACAGTTATCAGACATATATCAATCTCAATGCCATACATATATCACCTTTCACATATACAATCATATAAATAGGTTCTTGTGATGCTAGAATGAAATTTCCACTTACCTGGTGTCCAGAAAGTTAAATAAAAGTGAGAGACAGATTCCTTTCTCCCAGAAGCTCGATGTGCTTAATCTCCTGATCATAACACTTCGGTTAATACCCTTGTCATTGTTTACTCTTAATTACTCTTCCTTATGAACATATCATGTAATTAGCAACTGATTGTTATATCTATTGATAATAATACATCCTATCATTTCTTTTCTGTTTCTAAGCATGTATTTCCTAGTAGTCACAATGGTAGTAAGTTTATCATATCTATACTGTCCTATACATCAAAGTTTAACATTGGTAGCAATACCACTACCATGATCACATTATATGAACCTTAGTTTAAGAATAATAGCATATCATCCATCAAAATGCATAGTTTAGCTAATCCCATCAGTTTCCTTATGCTTTCTCATTCTTTTCTATCTTTTACCTTATGTATCACCAATATAGGCCAGCTCCTCATATTCCTCACTAATTCTCATCTTTTACCTATTGTAGCACTATTACATGCCAATCCTCATGTTCCTTCATTAGTTTTCATCTTTCACCTATTGTAGTACATTTACACGCCAGCCATAAAGTTATAGGGTGTTATTGTAGTTCCTAGCTTGTTAGTTCACTAAAATGAGTTCTAAACACCATAACCCATTCATATGTATCAGTTAACCTTTTTAGAAGTTTTACATGGAGTATTCTACTTATGGAAGGGATGGGAGGAGGCTTCAGCTGCTAGGGGAAGAGAAGAAAAATCAGGAAGGAGTGAGAGAGGTGGGAGGACGTTTTTGGGCTGAAAGAATGGGGCTAGGGATGGTTTTACAACTTGAGTTCAGCCACTTGATGGCACAAGTTACAAGATTTCAGAACCCTAACTTTCATTTTGTCATTAACCTAAGCATAAGTCAGATTAGAGGCAAGTTGTGTAGGTGCTTATCCCTTGGCTTGCACACTTCCCTAGGAGTCAAGGTTGTCTCTTACTTGGTCAATAATCTGGTTATAAACTAGTTTAGGGCTTAATAAAACACTTATTAGTTGTCTCTAGCATGTTATAGTTATATGCTTAAACAAATTCCCCTAAATCAGATTAGTGTAAAACTATGGCCATCAAAGTGTGTGTAGCTTTGTCCTTTACTTAAAAGCTGAAATAACTTGGTTAATTAAGTAAAATTTTCGTAACCCATAGGTAAGCAAGGGTTTAAGGTGTGTTTTAGCTCCCTACTTAACTAGAAACTCAAGAAATTATCATTTAAGCACTTCCATTACCAATTTTCGTAGCTTATACCTACACAAGAGGTTAAGATGGGTTTCAGCTCCTAATGGTGTCAAAAACTAAGGAAAATGTCAATTAGACACTTATATTACCCATACACACATCAAGCATTCTAGGGTTCTTGAATCGATCTTTCACTGCACATGTATTCCCCAAGAATTTAATCAATCAGTTAAGAAACTCAAATCACACTAATAAACATGATTTTCAACCTATATGCATGTAGGAATAGAAATGCATTCTTTAATTAGCATATCTTGAGGTGTATTGTTGAAAAGTGTACTAGTAATAGTATCTGGGCACTATGACTAGTAAAAACTTAGTTTAGAGTCAAATTTTAGAACTACTCATGAAATTATGAAATCTAGATGCAAGGATGTTTATTAGTGGCATGATGCATTCATGAGAACTTTGGGCATTACAGAGTTTCCGGCCCAAAACCTACCTAATATCTCAAACTACCAAATAAAGAGTATTTGATGGTCTAGAACGCATTTCGTTGTATCTAGCACCTTCTTTTCCTAATTGGCAATTTTCGGTCAATTTTGGTCAATTCTCATTGGTGAGAGCTCAAAACATGGAGTTTGTTGCCCAAAACTAACCTAATTTCTCATGGTACCAAATAAAGAGTATTTATTGGTCTAGAACTCCTTTCGTTGTATCTAGCACCTTCTTTTGCCAATTGGTAATTTTCGGTCAATTTTGGTCAATTCTCATTGGAGAGAGTTCAAAACATGGAGTTTGTTGCCCAAAACATGCCTAATATCTCAAAGTACCAAATAAAGAGCAATTGTTGGTCTTGAACTCATTTCGTTGTATGTAGCACCTTCTTTTCCCAATTGGTAATTTTCGGTCAATTTTGGTCAATTCTCATTGGAGAGAGTTCAAAACATGGAGTTTGTTGCCCAAAACTTACCTAATACCTCAAACAACCAAATAAAGAGTATCTGATGGTCTAAAACGCATTTCGTTGTATCTAGCAGCTTCTTTTCCCAATTGGCAATTTTCGGTCAATTTTTGTCAATTCTCATTGAAGAGAGTTCAAAACTTGGAGTTTGTAGCCCAAAACTAACCTAATTTCTCATGGTACCAAATAAAAAGTATTTGTTGGTCTAGAACTCGTTTCGTTGTATCTAGCACCTTCATTTGCCAATTGGTAATTTTCGGTCAATTTTAGTCAATTCTCATTGGATAGAGTTCAAAACATGGAGTTTGTTGTCCAAAACGTACATAATATCTCAAAGTACCAAATAAAGAGCAATTGTTGGTCTAGA